>BRDA01010192.1:59660-71761 GCA_036984385.1 Crenuchus spilurus
AGAACGTTGCAGTGTATCGCCCTGCGTGGAGCGTCGCCGTGTAACGCCCTGCTTGGAGCGTCGCCGTGTAACGCCCTGCTTGGAGCGTCGCCGTGTAACGCCCTGCTTGGAGCGTCGCCGTGTATCGCCCTGCGTAGAGCGGTGCCGTGTATCGCCCTGCGTAGAGCGTCGCCGTGTATCGCCCTGCATAGAGCGTCGCCGTGTAGAGCGTCGCAGTGTATTGCCCTGTGTTTAGAGCGTCGCCGTGTATCGACCTGCGTAGAGCGTCGCCGTGTATCGCCCTGCGTAGATCGTCGCCGTGTATCGCCCTGCGTAGAGCATCGCCGTGTATCGCCCTGCGTAGAGCATCGCCGTGTATCGCCCTGCGTAGAGCATCGCCGTGTATCGCCCTGCTTAGAGCGTCGCAGTGCATCGCTCTGCTTAGAACGTCGCAGTGTATCGGCCTGCTTGGAGCGTCGCCGTGTATCGCCCTGCTTGGAGCGTCGCCGTGTATCGCCCTGCGTACAGCATCACCATGTATCACCCTGCTTAGAGTGGCGCCGTATATCGCCCTGCTTAGAACGTTGCAGTGTATCGCCCTGCTTGGAGCGTCGCCGTGTATCGCCCTGCTTGGAGCGTCGCCGTGTAACGCCCTGCTTGTAGCGTCGCCGTGTAACGCCCTGCTTGTAGCGTCGCCGTGTAACGCCCTGCTTGGAGCGTCGCCGTGTAATGCCCTGCTTGGAGCGTCGCCGTGTATCGCCCTGCGTAGAGCGGTGCCGTGTATCGCCCTGCGTAGAGCGTCGCCGTGTATCGCCCTGCGTAGAGCGTCGCCGTGTAGAGCGTCGCAGTGTATCGACCTGCGTAGAGCGTCGCCGTGTATCGACCTGCGTAGAGCGTCGCCGTGTATCGCCCTGCGTAGATCGTCGCCGTGTATCGCCCTGCGTAGAGCATCGCCGTGTATCGCCCTGCGTAGAGCATCGCCGTGTATCGCCCTGCGTAGAGCATCGCCGTGTATCGCCCTGCGTAGAGCATCGCCGTGTATCGCCCTGCGTAGATCGTCGCTGTGTATCGCCCTGCGTAGAGCATCGCCGTGTATCTCCCTGCGTAGAGCGTCGCCGCGTATCGCCCTGCTTTTAAAGGTTAACCTAACCCTACATTTAGGCTCCAAACATGTCAAATCTGAGGAAATGAGAAAACATGTAAATATGATTTCAGTCTTTAACTTTTGTGAAATTTGGGCAGAATTTAAAATGGGCAGAAATGTGTTGAATAATATTCTTACAGACACCTCACTCTAGCAGAGGTAATATATTGGTGTCTAAAGTAAATCTCTAATGATTAAATATTACAGTGACTACTCTGAAGCTAAAGTTCTGTAGTTATGACACTTATAAGGCATTGTGGGTATAATTGTCTTGTCTGCATGTTGGTCCACATTTAATTTCCTTATTTTGATAACTACTGACCCTTAGTTTCATTTCAGCCCCTCGATCATAAAATCTTTAAGGTTAAGATTAATAGATGAGCAGTGTTCCTTATTAAGGGGGTTTTAGCTCTTTATCCAGCAGGTGGTGCTGGTTAGTAATGAAAGGTCATTTTAGATGATTTGGAATCCCTCCCAAAGTGACATCGATCAGCCAAGACAAACATTAGTGCGCTCTTGGTTATATGACACATTTCTGCTCCTCTACAGTGAGTAGATATGTTGACAATGGTGCTTGAAAGTTTGTGAACTGCATTTCTGCATAAAGCTGACCTAAAACATTGGATTTTCACACAAATAGACAGAGAACCCAGTAAAACAAAAATATTAGACTTGCTCATTTATTTATTGAGGAAAATGATCCAATATGACATATTTGTGAGAGACAAAAGTATGTGAACCTCTAGGATTAGCAGTTAGTTTGAAGGTGAAATTAGAGTCAGGTGTTGTCAATCAATGTGATGACAATCAGGTGTGAGTGGGCACCTGTTTTATTTAAAGAACAGGGATCTATCAAAGTCTGCTCTTCACACGTTTGTGTAAGTGTATCATGGCACAAAGGAGATTTGTGAGGATCAGAAAAAGAGATGTTGATACTCATCAGACTGGAAAAGGTCACAAAACCATCTCTAAAGAGTTTGGACTCCACCAATCCACAGTCAGACAGATTGTGTACAAATGGAGGAAATTCAGGACCACTGTTACCTCCTCAGGAGTGTCGACCAACAAAGATCACTCCAAGAGCAAGGCGTGTAATAGACAGCGAGGTCACAAAGGACCCCAGAGTAACTTCTAAACAACTGAAGGCCTCTCTCACATTGGCTAATGTTAATGTTCATGAGTCCACCATCAGGAGAACACTGAACCACAATGGTGTGCATGGCAGGGTTGTAAGGAGAAAGCCACTGCTCTACAAAAAGAACATTGCTGCTCGTCTGCAGTTTGCTAAAGATTACGTGGACCCTAAACACACAAGTCGTTCTACCAAAGAAGGTTTAAAGAACAGTTACCGGAGACGTTTAGTTACAGTTATTGATGTAAAGGGGGGTCACACCAGATACTGAAAGCAAAGGTTCACATACTTTTGCCTCTGACAAATGTCATATTGGATCATTTTCTTCAATAAATAAATGAGTAAGTCTAATATTTGTGTCTCATTAATTTAACTGGGTTCTCTTTGAAAATCTGATGAAGTTATAGGTCATATTTAAGCAGAAATATAGAACATTCTAAAGGGTTCAAAAGCTATCGAACACCATTGTAAGTTCAGTAAATAAAGAGTAAATGCACATTAAACTTTAATTGGCTGTAACATTTTTTTATAAGGCCCCTCTTTATTACCCCCAAATCATCCAGTCTTGGTCTCCTCCAAACTCCTGTTTCCTCAGTTATATCCTCTTCAATCCCATTTCTTTCAAACCACACTCCCATGTTCCTCAACCCTTTCTTCTCCAGTCCTCATCTCCTTCAACACCATCCCCTCAACCTCATGTCCTCCAAACCCAACTCCTGAAAGTCCCGTCTCCTCCAAATGCGATCTACTCCAAACCCATCCCTGCATACCCCAACTTATTACCCGCTCTGCTGTAATGCATGTATGTGATTTAGGCCTGCAGTTAGCATCATGCTAATTGGTGTACATGCTCTCATTACTTGTTAGCCAAATTAGCCTCATGTGTCGAGTATTAAACTAAAGAATCAAACTTTAGAAACCCAGCATGTCTTGGCTGATTGCCCACATTTGGGGTAAGAGGGAAACTGAAAATGAGATTTTCTTCCAAACTCTCCTTTTAAGTACCAGCAGACTGGACAGACATCATTATATTCCATTTAAACTTGTTTAAGGTGTGTCGAGACCAAAAGTACTGCAATGAGATGTTGAGAGATTTAATGGTAAGAATTGCTGAGTAGAAGCGAGGGGACCAATTCTAAAGATGTAACACCAGGTCAGACCAGGTCATAGACCTAACACGAGTTTCTCTTCCAATGAAAGATTTGTCCTAGAGCCGTGTGTCCAAGCCAAGAACTATTCAGGAAGTTTTATTTTTGAGAGTGCAGGCAGGCTGACTTTGTGTCCTTGTGATTAAAAACATTTCTGAAATGTGTGTTTATGTAGTTCTGGGCTGTGGTCAGTCGTGACCTCTCGCCGGAGATTTTAGGCTTGGTTTTGAATACTTGACTGACAGCTCAGGCATGTTTAGAGGTTATAACTGTAATGTTTTTTATTTAGAATGATCATCATAGGAGATGCTCTTCATCATTTTGGCTTCTTCATATACTGCCATAAAGAGGTTTTCAGTGTACATGCCTGGGAGTTTACACCACAGTATTAAAGCCAATAGAAATGCAGCATCAGGACCATTTTCAGGGAAACAGATGGTCATTCTTGGACGCTTAACTCTGCATGTGGGATGAGTAATTATTTTGTATTTTTTTATTTTTTGAGGATTTTTTGTTGCATCATTTTGGAGAATTGTCTCAAATGAAAACTGGCTTCAGAGAAGGTCGATTGGATGTGTTTAGCGATTTTACGTGTTTGAGATTCTGTACTTTTACCGGTTTAACTGTAAAAGGTGTGGAATGTCATTTTCTGCTGATCCGAGACCAGTTTGGCAGGATTTTGATGTGTTAAAGAAATGATACATTTTTAAGTCTTGTGTCAGTTTTACTTCACTCACGTAGTCGATCAGCCAAGACGTGTTTGAAAGTCAAAATTGGCTTTAATTTAGCACTGGAGATCTGAGGCTGTAGAACTCAATAGTCACCTAAAGAGCACAGTTTGTACTATAACGTACAGTATTATCTAGCGCTTATTACCTAGAATTCATTGAGGTACTTGCTCTCTTGATGCTCTTGTTCTAAACCGTATTAGCTTCTCATGGAGCAGAACTAGGTGAGCATATAGTAGAATGGTTACGAGGTAAAACACAGCATCCTCTGTTGGCTAGAACAAGCATGCGGACATCATTTTGGAGAACGTGTTCTGGCTGATCAATGGCAATGTGGAACATTTGTGTGTCTGATTTTTGGGTGAACAAGACGGAGATCAGCTGAAGATGGTAGGTTCTGTTCTGAAAGAGTGTAAAATAACCCTGCTTGCAGATGACTAATTTATTGCTCGTTCCGCTAAACCAGAGAGTCGTTATAAATATGGAGCCGATAATAGCAGTATTGAATGATTGCCAATTAGAGCCAGACATTCTCCACCTGCTGGCCAGTGTGTGAACTGCATGAAAGGCTGCAGATGGAGACTTTATTCCTCATTTTCTTTGTTTTTCTTTTTCTTCTAACTTGTAAGATTGTGGCCGAGGGTTTAAGTCCCTGCATATTTTTGTTTTTGTCCATGTATATCCTAAACACTTAGAAAGGTGAGGGCAGGGTGCTCATAGAGGACCTGCTGGTGACCAGATTTCTGAAATGAAAAGTGTTGGGTGATCATACAGTAGGCTACCAGTGAGTAAAGTTACGACAAACTGTTCACGTAGACTGGATGCTTACCCACCACCTGGTAGTGCAGTTTTAACACCAGCTTTAACCTTGTTGAACATTACACAGCTGTGTTCTCTAAAACTAGGAGAGCATCTAGTAGAAGTGGTTACTGTATAGACGACGCCCTTTGATGGTGAAAAACTGGGACTTTTTCTCATTTACAGATAAAAACAGGGGCCGTCCCTGAAAAATGAGGACGTCTGGTCACTTTTCCTTTATGTCTGAGCTTTTGGTCTTTGAATATTCATCAAATGTGCCTTTACTGAAACCATTAAAGGAAAGAGTTTCTTAAACCGTCTGTTTCTTTATTTCCGAGCCAGCTTGAAGGCCTAGTTAGAATAACACAGCACCAAGTTTTATTGATTGTTTTATGTTGCAGGGCGGACAGGAAGAGAGCGATGACTTAAATTGTAGGAGCCGTAATTAGAGAACGTAGAGCCGAGTGGCGTTTTGTGCTTCTCTTTGCCCCCTGGCTTGTGCATTCCAGTATGTTATTTGACTTGTTTTAGGAACAGACTGTAAAGCTGACTGAGGACATATTACAGAGCAGGCTGAGCAGTGTTTTAACAATGTGTCATTTTTGTCTTGGGACGCCATGTAAAAACCCGTATGAGCTTCATTTCCCTGCAGCTGTGGCCTCGGCCAGCTAAGCATATGTTGGGCCTTTTCAGCCCTAGTGTGCAATGTGTTTTGGGTAATCAGACTTTGCCTGCTCCGTGTCATAAGTCATAATGAGTATAATCAGCAGCTTGTCTCTCATTACCGCATACCGAGGTGATAATTAGAGAGTTAAATTTAAACAGGCCACAACTTTCAGGCCTGCAAGAGTCAACGAGAGTCAGGAAATCCACCTCGTGCAAGTGTGTGTTCAGAGACCACAGAGAGCATCGTGTGAGGCAGGTCGAGTAAGTTAGGAGTGAAAGGTGAGATTTTAATCCATTTTAGCTCCACAGACCTACTATAATTACAGGCTGTAGTCCATCTGTTTCTCTGTATACTTTGTCCTGTTCAACAATGGTCAGAATCCCCACAGGACCGGTGGATCTATTAGACACACTTACCTTGTTTGTTCTCCTTGTAGATGTAAAGTCAGAGACAGTAACTCGGCACAGTTTGCGCTGATGCTCTAGTCATTAATTAGCAACACTGTTGGCAGTGCAAAGCTTTAGAATGAATGTTTTGAGTGTTTTCAATGATATAAAGCCAGCAGATAAATACACTGCTCAAGACAACAGGTAGAAATGAGAGGCAATTAGCAAGACAACCCTTATTCAGGAGTGGTTCTGCAGGTGGTGACCACAGACCTTTTCTCTGTTCTCATCCTTTCTGGCTGATGTTTTGGTCACTTTTGCATTCTGTCAGTTCTCTCACCATAGAGGTAGCATGAGGTGATGTCTACAACCCACAGAAGTTGCTCAGGTAGTGCAGCTCATCCAGGATGGCACATCAATGCGAGCTGTGTCAAGAAGGTTTGCTGTGTCTGTCAGCACAGTGTCCAGAGCATGGAGCAGATACCAGGAGACAGGCCAGTACACCAGGAGACATGGAGGGGGCCGTAGGAGGGCAACAACCCAGCAGCAGGACCGCTACCTCCTCCTTTGTGCAAGGAGGAACAGGAGGAGCAGAGCCAGAGCCCTGCAAAATGACCTCCAGCAGACCACTAATATCCATGTTTCTGCTCAAACTGTCAGAAACAGACTCCATGAGGGTGGTATGAGATTTTGAGTATGATTCCAAATCCAGACCTCCAAGGGGTAATAATTTTGATTTACATTGATCATTTTTATGTTATTTTGTTCTTAGCACATTCCACTATGTAATAAATAAAGATTTTACACTGGAATATTTTATTCATTGAGATCTAGGATGTGTTATTTTAGTGTTCCCTTTGTTTTTTTGAGCAGTGTATATAACATGACCCTATTCTTTGGCCCAGAGCTGTAGTCAAGACCACCTTTGTTGAGGCCAAAACAAAATGATTGGACTTCTTTGAGAACAAGACTTAATCAGTTTTAATTGTCATGAGTACAAATGTATCAGCTATGGTACCGAATTGGCTTAAATAGTTTATTTTATTAGCTAAGGGGACAATTATCTTGTTACACAGGGCCAGATAGGGCTTAAACCATCTCTTAACCCTTTAACATCCTCACCAAGAAGGAAGAAATGTAATTGTTTTTTGAGTGAAGGGCAATAAAAAAAGCATTAATACACAAAACATTTGTTCTTAGGGCACCCACATGCCTAACACCGGTACTGCTACAAAGTTTGCATTCAAACAAGAAAATGTTGCATTTCTGACCTTTTAGTGGATGTTTCTTAGCCTAACATGCCTCTACCGATTGGTAGAGATGGCACAATCACATTGTGTTAAGTTCACCTTCTTCAATAAGATGTAGTGACTTAAATGTGCTTATTATATTTGTCTAATATTGAAAGTAGTGATACATTTAAATATGCCAAATCAGGCAAATCTCTGCAGGTTTGTGGGTCACATTTGCCCGTCTGGCCTCTTTAATTGATTTTAACGGCACGTTTATGTGTTTAAGTCATGACTAAGTGTTTTTTTTGTTGTTCTTTATTAATCCTCTTCACTCTTGCAGACTCCTCCCCTGTCTTCTAGCTCGCTCCCTCACTCTCACTATCCCTAGATTGGATTAAGGCCCGGGTGTATTTTTGGCCGAGGAGGCTTACAGGATCTTTGACAACCCTGTTCAATCCTTTAGCAAAGCAGACTCTCTGAGTAAGGCTTTCTGTCTGTGAGACACCAACAAGTCCATGAATTGTTCATCAGTCATTTTTTTATGTTGGATATAAACTCAGACAAAGGTTTTTGTCATCACCTCTTCAACGTCTTGGCTCTTACAGATGTTTAAAGAAGTAAGCCAGGACTTGTGATGTGTCTAGATTTGTAATGATGATATAAGCTCAATGTTCCAAACAGCTAATGGACACTAGAGCAAGGACCCCTGGAGGGTAGGATACCAGCCCTCCTGGACCAGATTTTAAGGTCCCCATACTTCCTACACTAATGATGGCCAACTGATAACATTGGGTACTCGCACAGTAAACTGATGTGTAAAATGTGGTGGGCAATCATACAGTAATCTACCACTGAGTGAAGCTATGCAAGAATAGTCAAACTACAGTGTCTTTTACTCTTTCCAGAATGGCAGATACATTTGGGCCAAATCTGTGCCAGTTACGGCTTTGTTACAACAATGGAAATTGTGTGGACTTGGGTTATGGCAAGTATTATGTGGGCTAGACATGGGCCCAATGTCACGAGCTAGGCTCGACTTGGGTTACGATGAGTGTTGTATGGGCCAGATGTGGGCTCAGAGTCATGAGCCAGGCTAGACATGAGTTACGACAAGTGTTGTTTGGGCCAGGCATGGGCCCAATGTTGATTCTTCTGGCACTGATTTGGCCCAGATCTGGTCCACAACACATAATGGCCCATTAGGTTGATCTGTGGCTGAGTTAAGGCAGTGAGCCTCAGTCAAGGTTGTCATTCAAGACCAAATGTAGGCCATATTTGGGCCAAATATTAATTGCTATCTGGACTGTTCTAGCCCTAAATCTGGAGTGATTGACGGCTACCATCAACATGCCATTTATATGCACCCATGCTTGTCTTGAAAAGATGTGCATGGTAGTAATGTGGATTTGACACTAGCTATTGCAGCATTTCCTAAAACTAGGCGAGCATGTAGTAGAAGCTACATTAGCTTTATTGTAGCTCTGGTGTAAAGCTAAAGGAGACATCAGGCACCTACTAAGACTTATTTTTCTATATTTCGGGTAAAGGATAAATTCCCTGAAGTCATAAAATTGATCATTGATGGTCACAGGCTCCCCCATTGCTTAGGTTTACCGCCCCTCATTGCACCATGCCAGGCTCCCCCAGCAGCAAATAGGATTTGATGGACACTTTAATGGTCAAAAGGCTGTGGCCCTTCTCTGACACACACACATACATACACACTGAGTGCTGGATGATACTCAATGCTGTCTGCTGCCCGGATTTACTCTCTTAATCTCCAACAACACGGGTGTTCAGAGGGAGAGGACGCCAGAGCAAGTCCAGCATCAAAGCTCTCAAACAGCAAGGCCAGCAAACTCACATTCATCATCTGTGAAAGACGGTTTGTCCAGAACTTCAAACGTCCACTTGTGGACATCTGAGCTTCAGCCCAGAAGGTGTGAAGGTGAGTCTCTGCATGGACAGACACCCTGTCTGTTATTTCTGCTGTGATTAGCAGGGACGGCAGCTAAGTGCTCTCTGTGAATTAGATTATACTTAAGAGCTTGTTTAACCAAAAGAGACCGTCAACAAGACCAGACCTTGTTTACTGTACATGTACTGTACATGTTTACATAAACAGAATACGGTGCCATAGTAGGAAGGAAGTGGACTTTAAACACATTATACTACAGGTGACCTTTCAGTTTTACATTTATAAAACATTCTTATAATTCATAGCAGCTTCTAAATAACTCATAGTGGATACTGAACCATTCATAGCGGATACTGAATAATACATAGTGGATAGTGAATAATTCATAGTGTATACTGAATAACATAGCAGATACAGAATAATACATATCGGATACTGAAACATTCATAATGAATACTGAATAATTCATAGTGGATACTGAATTATTCATAACGGATACTGAATAATACATAGTGGATACTGAATAATTCATAGTGAATAGTGAATAATTCATAGTGGATACTGAATTATTCATAACGGATACTGAATAATACATAGTGGATAGTGAATAATTCATAGTGGATACTGAATTATTCATAACGGATACTGAATAATACATGGATAGTGAATAATTCATAGAGGATACCGAATTATTAATAACAGATACTGATTAATACATAGTGGATAGTGAATAATTCATAGTGGATACTGAATTATTCATAATGAATACTGAATAATACATAGTGAATACTGAATAATGCATAGTGGATAGTGAATAATTCATAATGGATACTGAATAATACATAGTGGATAGTGAATAATTCATAATGGCTGTGGAATTACCCATAGTGTATAAAAAATAACTTATGGTAGATGTTGAATAATTCATAGTGGATGGTGAATCATTAAGAGTAGATACTGAATATCTCACAGTGGATAATGAACAACTCAGTGAACACTGAATAATTCATAGTGGATGATGAATAATTCATGGTAGATACTGAATAACTGGATAGTGAATAATTAGTAGATACTGAGTCATTCATTATGGATACTTTATAGTTAGTTGCAGATATTGAATAATTCTTAGTGGATTAAATTTGATTGATCTTCTTGTCATTCAGCTCCATTCACTTTAAAAGCTTGTTCTATTGTCATTACTGTAACAATGGGGCTGTAAATATTCCACTGTCATTACCACACACAATATTCTGCCATCTCCTTTCTCGTGGCAGACTTGGACATGGTAGACCTCTTCTTGGGCAAAGTTCTGGTGAACAACAATAGGGACAAGGATGAGCTGGACACAGAGCGTGAGATCATCCTGCGCCTGCAGAACCGGATCCTCATGCTGTTCTTCGGCTCGGGCGACTGTGAGAGGTGTCAGGACTTTCTCCCGGCGCTTAAGGACTTTTTCAAAAAGCTGACAGATGAGTTCTATGTGGAGCGTTCGGCACAGCTGGTACTGCTGTACATCTCTCTGGATGCCTCAGAAGACCAGCAAGAAAAGTTCCTGAAAGAGCTGCCCAAACGCTGCCTGTTCCTACCCTATGAGGACCCCTACAGGAAGTACGAGCACAATGCATCACAGTGTGTGGTTGATGGTTTCCAATGCTTGGTTGTTATGCAATGAAATGTAGTTACAAATGGTTGATTCAAAGTGACCTCACTATTTATTGAATAATACTTCAATTTGTCAAATTTTCTTGATTTCCCAAAATTAGCTGATCAGCAAAGACCTTACATACAAATATGTGACCCCACCAGGGAAAACCAGGCCAAAGTCACTGGGCAACTTAATGAGATATTGTGTCAATATTGTGTCACTCACACTAGCAACAAAACTTAGCCACTCTGTATTATTGCTGTTATTGAAAGATAACAGTCTCAGATATCTATTGGAGTACATATTTTGATTAAAAAAAATTCACAAAAAAAGTTGGCTTTGACCTGGTTTTCCCTGGCGGGGTCACATATATTTATTTGTTCTCAGTTACACAACTGCCTCAAACCACGTCAAGTGGTTTAGTAATCTCAGACTTTCTGCATAAATATGACCTAAAACATCATCAGATGTTCACAAGTCCTAAAAGTAGATAAAGAATATACAAATATATTATACTTGCTCATTTATTTATTGAGGAAAATGATCCAATATGACATATCTGAGAGACAAAAGTATGTGAACCTCTAGGATTAGCAGTTAATTTGAAGGTGAAATTAGAGTCAGGTGTTTAAATCAATGGGACAACAATGAGGTGTGAGTGGGAACCCTGTTTAATTTAAAGAACAGGATCTATCAAAGTCTGATCATGGCACATTTGTTGTGTCATGGCACAAAGGAGATTTCTGAGGAGTTCAGAAAAAGAGTTGTTGATGCTCATCAGGCTGAAAAAGGTCACAAAACCATCTCTAAAGAGTTTGGACTCCACCAATCCACAGTCAGACAGATTGTGTACAAATGGAGGAAATTCAAGACCATTGTTACCTCCTCAGGAGTGTCGACCAACAGAGATCACTCCAAGAGCAAGGCGTGTAATAGACAGCGAGGTCACAAAGGACCCCAGAGTAACTTCTAAACAACTGAAGGCCTCTCTCACATTGGCTAATGTTAATGTTCATGAGTCCACCATCAGGAGAACACTGAACCACAATGATGTGCATGGCAGGGTTGTAAGGAGAAAGTTACTGCTCTCCAAAAAGAACATTACTGCTCGTCTGCAGTTTGCTAAAGATCATGTGGACAAGCCAGAAGACTATTGGAAGAATGTTTTGTGGACAAATGAGACCAAAACAGAACTTTTTGGTTTAAATGAAAAGTGTTATGTTTGGAGAATCGGTTACACTCTCTCCGGAAGTCAACAAATCTTCAATGAGACCCCAGGAAACACTGGAGCGACAGATAATGTGCGGAACGAGAACCTCACTAG
>BRDA01010192.1:71771-84814 GCA_036984385.1 Crenuchus spilurus
GGACAACAATGAGGTGTGAGTGGGAACCCTGTTTAATTTAAAGAACAGGATCTATCAAAGTCTGATCATGGCACATTTGTTGTGTCATGGCACAAAGGAGATTTCTGAGGAGTTCAGAAAAAGAGTTGTTGATGCTCATCAGGCTGAAAAAGGTCACAAAACCATCTCTAAAGAGTTTGGACTCCACCAATCCACAGTCAGACAGATTGTGTACAAATGGAGGAAATTCAAGACCATTGTTACCTCCTCAGGAGTGTCGACCAACAGAGATCACTCCAAGAGCAAGGCGTGTAATAGACAGCGAGGTCACAAAGGACCCCAGAGTAACTTCTAAACAACTGAAGGCCTCTCTCACATTGGCTAATGTTAATGTTCATGAGTCCACCATCAGGAGAACACTGAACCACAATGATGTGCATGGCAGGGTTGTAAGGAGAAAGTTACTGCTCTCCAAAAAGAACATTACTGCTCGTCTGCAGTTTGCTAAAGATCATGTGGACAAGCCAGAAGACTATTGGAAGAATGTTTTGTGGACAAATGAGACCAAAACAGAACTTTTTGGTTTAAATGAAAAGTGTTATGTTTGGAGAAAGGAAAACACTGCAGCATAAGAACCAGGTTTAGGCCTGTTTTGCTGCATCTGGGCCAGGACAGTTTGTCATCATTGATGGAACAATGAATTGTGAATTATATCAGAGAATTCTAAAGAAAATGTCAGGACATCTGTCCATTAACTGAATCTCAAGAGAAGGGGGGTCATGCAGCAAGACAACGACCCTAAACACACAAGTGGTTCTACTAAAGAACGTTTAAAGAACAGTTACAGAAACGTTTAGTTACAGTTATTGCTGTAAAGGGGGGTCACACCAGATACTGAAAGCAGAGGTTCACATACTTTAGTCTCTCACAAATATGTCATATTGGATCATTTTCCTCAATAAATAAATGAACAAGTCTAATATTTGTGTCTCATTAGTTTAACTGGGTTCTAATCTAATTTTAGGACTTGTGTGAATATCTGATGATGTTTTATTGTATTGTAGAACATTCTAAACTTTCAAGCAGCACTGTATATGGAATGGTGGGTGAGTGAGTGGCTCTAAAACTAAGTAGGTGTTTGAGAAAGTTGGAGGCTCAAAAAACAAACATCAGGAAATAGTAAAAAAGCATATGAGTACACTGAACTATACAATTATTCTTGGTCATTTCTTCCCCAGTAAAGTTTCATTTCCTTTAAGAGTTTAAAGTTTCCTCCTAAGAATACAGATTAAACCTCTGCCGTCTCTCTCACAGGGAACTGGGGGTGATGTTCAAAGTCCAGGACTTGCCCAGAGTGGTGGTTCTGCGGCCGGACTGTTCGGTCCTTTCTGCAAACGCCGTGACGGAAATCCGCACGCTTGGGCCGGACTGCTTCCGCAACTGGCAGGAAGGGGCGGAGCTTATCGACAGGCACTTCATGATGAATGAGGAGTTTGACGAGAGCAAAATGCGCAGCATCACAGACCCCATCCGCCGGCTCAAGTACAAAGTGGACGACAAGAAAAAAAAGAAAAAGAGGGATGACGACGGGGATGATGATGAGAACAATGGAGGTGGAGGATCTTGGGGCTGAAGCGATGTCCTCAAAGACCTCCCTCTGCTCTCAGAAACTCATCAGTGAACCGCAGCTCAGTGATTGGCTGCTTGTGGTGGATTAGACCTTTTGATTGGTTCTGCCAGAAATGCTTCTGTTTAACATTAGCGGTGAGATGTTAAGGGTTTATACTAAAGGCTGTAGGGAAATGTAGCACTACGTACATCTCTGGGATTTGTTTACAGTCAGAGACCAGCTATCAGGAGAGTGGGTGCACTGTTCATGTTGGCCAACTGTGCCACGAAATAGACATGGAAGGTGGTCAAACCAAGAACACATCTGTGGCTCATCTACAAAATATGTGTCCATTCGTCTTCTTAACCCTTTAATCCTGGTCAAGGTCCTCGTGAGTCCCTGTACCCTGTCATTGGGTGCTGCGAAGGGCATTCCACTGTTCTAAATGCGTCCAGGACATGATGCCAGTCTATTGATGGGTACACACATTCACAACTGGGCAATTTAGAGAACCTAATTCACCTGACTTCCATGTTTTTGGACTGTGGGAGCAAACCGAAGAGGAAGGAAACACCAACACACATGGAGAGAACATGGAAACGCCACCCAGATGTGGACTCGACTCTACAGAATATCAAAACAATTTCTCAGCCATCACCACTTTCACGCAACAAGTGCACCCAGAATAGTACCCTCTCCATCTCTGTGACCAAATGGCTTATCATCACTGCATGGACCAATAGATCTATGTACTCGTTTTTTAACACTAAACTTCACTGCGGTTTTCTCTTTCACTGGTTTGGTTCCATTAGAGCAGTTTTTATAAAATGTACAATCACTTAATTCTCATTTTCTAAGCAAATGTAGACGTATTCTTTTTACTGCTGTTCACTTTCTCAAGGAAAATGGAAGTAGACATCGAGAGTCCAAATACACCTGTATTTTAACTGACCAAATTAAAGTTTTTAGGCCAAACCTTTTGCTTGTGTACTGCCCACTTCAGTAGATTATGCCAGTTTAAGCAGATAAGACCAGGAGAGTAGGTGGATCACCATCGGTGCTCCAGATTTGGCCTGAAAGCTTGAGGTGGAGAATTTGCATACTGGTATCACTGTACTACACTGTAACATTGTATCCCACTGTACCACTCTGGCTTCACCATATTCTGTCATATGTAAACAAATTAGCATCAATATAACCATCTTTTAATTTTAATTTTATTTCAGTTTTTAAAAAAATATTAATTTTAACTGTTCAATTTGATACACTGCCAATTTTGCAAACTTTCACCTACAAAGAATGGAGAAGTCTGTCATTTTTTAAAAATAATTAATTTGCATTTAATTACATGAAATAAGTATTTTATCACCTACCAACCAACAAGAATTCTGCCTCTCACAGGCCTGTTAGCTTTTTTTTTTGCACCTGTTTGAACTCGATACCCACTGTAGTACCAGTCAAAAGTGTATTTTCTTTATTTATTTCCTACATTATAAATAAACACTGAAGTCGTTCAGACTCTGAGTGAACACATAATGAATCATGTAGCAAACTTAAAAGTGTTAAACAAACCAAAACATGTTTTAGATTTTACTTCAAAGTAGACACACAACTGATGTCTCAAACACATTAAGAGGCAAGAAATGCAAGTCATGAACTCTTGACGAGACAAAGCTGTTAACTGAAAGCCATTCCAGGTGACTACCTCATAAAGCTGACTGAGAAAATGCCAAGAAAGCTGCATCTAAGCCAGAGGTGCCTACTGTGAAGAATGTAACATATAAACATATTCTTGTTTGTTTACTAAATAATTACAGATGTGTTTATTCATAGTTTAGATGACTTTAGTATTAATCTACAGTACAGAACATTTTTACATCATGAAAAATCACTGAATGACCATAAGGTGTGTCCAAATTTTGACTGGTACTGTTTATACATCACCGCACTTACTTTCAGTCCCATCACTGTCCACAAGGGGGAGGTAACAGTTAGTCATACAGTCTGCTGTGAAGTGTAGATCTGTACATCCATCATATTATTCATTAATAATAGCTCATCAGTGTCTAATCAGCTGTGAGGCTCGTAGTGACGTCTTCAGTCTGTTCTGGCCGCTCTGCCTGTTCGTACTGTTCTGACTGACGCAACACGTGACGTCACAGCGAAAATGAAAGTAAAAGAAGGAACAGGAACTTTTAACCTCGAGCGAGCAGTTTCACACTTGTTTTTAAAGTGGTCCAGGTTGTAAAATTCAGCTGTAAGTAACCAGCCCAACATCATATTTTCTTATACACTGTGTTACTGTGACTGTGTGATGGTAATAATTTGGTAATAATGGTAGTAATAACAGTCACGTTGTTTTGGACGTAATGAAGACGTTAGTAGCAGAGTACTACAGTGCTAATACTACAGTAAAGCTAGCTTTACCATATTAATATGATCAGTAGTGTTACTGTAGTAAAGTAAGCTGTATTACTGTAGTATTAGCATTGTTGTGCTATGGTACTACCATCATGGTTTTACTGTAGTGTGGTGGTATTTCAGACAAACTAGCCAGGTTAGTTAGCAGGCTAGCCTAGCTAAAAGCTGTTTTATTTGTTATTGGCTGCTTTTAATGTAATATTAGTGATATTAATATTAATGAATGCTCTTCTAAAAGTATAACATATACAGATGTGTTTAAAAAAAATAGAATATCATCAAAGATGTAAGGTTATTTTGGTAATTCAGTTCATAAAGTGAAACTCATATGTTATATAAAGTCATTAAACACTGAAAGTCTATTTTAAGTGTTTATTTATTTTAATGTTGATGATTATGACTGACAGCCAATGAAAAGTCAGTATCTCAAAACATTATATTATATAAGACCAATTAAAACATGATGTTTAATACATAAATGTTGTTCTACTGAACAGTCTGTACAGTTTATACACTCAGTACTTGGTTGGGGATCCTTTTGCATGAGGTGGGATGGAGGTGATCAGCCTGTGACACTGTTGAGGTGGCATGGAGGTGATCAGCCTGTGGCACTGTTGAGGTGGCATGGAGGTGATCAGCCTGTGGCACTGTTGAGTTGGTATGGAAGCTCAGGTTGCTTTGATAGCTGCCTTCAGCTCATCATTGTTGGGTCTGGTGTCTCATCTTCCTCTTGACAGTAGCTCATAGATGCTCTGTGGGGTTTAGGTCAGGTGTGTTTACTGCCCAGCACAGTGATAATGTGGTTGTAAAACCAGGTGTTGGTACTGTTGGCAGTGTGTGCAGGTGCCAGGTCCTGCTGGATAAAAGAAATCCACATCTCAATAAAGCTCATCAGCAGATGGAAGCATGAAGTGCTCTAAAATGGTAAATGCTGCGCTGACTCTGGACCTGATATAACACAGTGGACCAACACTAGCAGATGACATGACTCCACAAACTATCACTCAAAGTAAATTTTGCATTTCATTTGGAAATCAAGGTCTCAGTGTCTGAAGGAAAAGAGAAGAGACACACAATCCAAGCTGCTCGAGGTCTAGTGTGAAGTTTTCACAATCAGTGATGGTTTTAGGAGTCATGTGATCTGCTGGTGTTGGTTTAGACTTCAGTGGTCTACTAAGATCAGGATTAACAGTTATACATTGTTTCCTTCACAGTGAAACAAAATGACCAATGTCCCCAAGGTGCTACTAAACCACCTCAGTGAACTGGTGGAGGCAGAATTTAAGAGGTTCAAATGGGGACTGACGGCTAGAGTGGCCCAAGGCTTCAATTCCATTCCTGTGGGTGTTCTGGAGAACAAACAAAGGTACGAGGTCGTGGACCTGATGATCAATCAGTACGGTCCACTGAAG
Source organism: Crenuchus spilurus (assembly GCA_036984385.1). Classification (NCBI taxonomy): domain Eukaryota; kingdom Metazoa; phylum Chordata; class Actinopteri; order Characiformes; family Crenuchidae; genus Crenuchus; species Crenuchus spilurus. The sequence goes on from BRDA01010192.1 coordinate 77,193, forward strand.
GCTGGAGAGATAACTGTGATGATTTTTAGGGACATGAATCAGAATAATCAGGCTGAGAAACTGGAGAACGAACTTGCGAAAGGTAAGTGGATAAATGCGTGCTTGGTACACAGCATGTGTCCCTAATAAAGTGACCAATGAGTGTGTATAATGTCGGTAAAATGCTTTACTGTCCTAAAGTCTCACAGTATTTCTCTTTTTCTCAGTTGCAGCGCAGCCTGTCCAAGCAGATAACAGTTCAGTCCAGCCTCCTCCAGTTCAGGCTGTAGCTCCTGGGGCTCCTGCAGCTCCTGGGGCTCCTGCAGCTTCTGGGATTGTACAGAATATCAAAGCTGATGGCACTAGTACGGTTAAGGCTCAAGTCGTGACCCAGGGGGTGTTCCATGGCACAGTGAATTTTTACTGAAACATGGTGTGAAATGTATTATTTGTCATGTTTACGAGGCCTGTCTGACCAAAAATGTGTTATGTAGAACTTTAAGTAATGTTATGTACTGAATCTGTTTTTACTCAGATATATACTCTCACTGCCCTTTTTTAAATATATTTTTATAATTGTGCTACATAATCAACAATTAGAGCTGATTCAGGAAAATTATACAGAATTATACATCTCTGAGACAACCTCAGGTAGGTTTTATCTGGAAGCTCTGACTTACTGTGACTCCATTATCCAGTATAATTACAGCCCTACTAAAATGATGGGAAATGTAGCCGAATTTTACAGACCTAGTCTCTCAAACATCACAGATTTAACAGATTTTTTAAGTGCCAGAATTAATCACAGCTTTTAAAACATTTTAAGTGACATAGGATATTTTATATGGTCTCTGAACGTATTACAGAGCAAGGATGTGCATTATGAGTGCAGTTTTGAGCCATTCCAACAGCATTTTCACCAGTTTAATCGATCCATTCCTCAGCACTTTACAGCAGTCAGCAAAGTACAATCAACATCCCAGCACACTTTCTCAGCCAGCAGGGGAAGCCTCACCAGACTGATCAAGAGTTATTATGGGTTATCATCTGTGAGTGATGATCTCTCTCATGAAGTCTAGTAGCTCTGACGTAGCATCGCATTTCAGGGAGACACAGATCACTCAAGCCAGGAGCAATAATGAATTACCTCAGCTTTGAAGTCAGTTTCAGAGCTTCTGGGGTCTCACTATTCTATTTTCACCTTCAAATTCACAACAAATTGTCTATTTCATAGGAAAGGTCTAATATAATGATGATTAAATGTATAATCAAATGAGCTTGATATAATTGTGTGTGCTGGGTAATTTTTTGAGTAGGGGCATTCTTTGGGTATTTGGGTAATTTTTCTATATACTTTTGTTTCTTTGGGTTTTTTGTTGTTTTTTGTGTTTTTTTTGTTTGTTTGTTTTTAAAAAAGTTTTGTGTTTCAGCCATTGTTTTGTCTACAAAATTATATGAATAAAAGGGCAAAATGTATTTTTTATCCCTTTTTTCTAAGATTTTTGACTCTTGCACACAGATATTATGCAGGAAATTAGGCAAGACATTATATCACACATATAAGTTTAAATACCTAGTGGGTGTCTAACTAATCAGTCTTTAAGTAGTCAGTTTTCTAACCATCATCATTTACCTTTATAAGACAGATAAGAGACAATTATACAGCGATGACATCACTAAGGCCTGCCCACTGGCATTTACTTATATCAGCTGTCGCAGTGGCCTAAAGTATATCATCACCATAGATCTGCTTGTTTTTATAGCAATTTTAGCAGAAATAATGTAAGAATAACTTATATTTAAAAATTATATTAATGCTTGTCTTACACTGCAGGTACTCCATTAGAGCCAGTATACCATCCAACCAATCAGTTTGTGAACCCTTAAGAACAATTTATACTTCTGCATAAATGTGACCTAAAACATCATCAGATGTTCACACAAGTCCTAAAAGTAGAAAAAGAGAACCCAGTTAAACAAATGAGACACAAATATTAGACTTGCTCATTTATTTACTGAGTAACATTGACAAACAACACCAGTCACCTAGATAGCCCAGTCCTACTCATAGAGTAGTCAATGTAATTTAGGACACAGTATGACCCAAGAATCCATTATCAATAGACCTGATCACTCTAATGGTATCCATATACACTCCTCTGACTGAGTCAGAATCTGATTACAATTTCTATCCAATTCAATGTGGTGGGTAATCCTGTAAATAATCTGATAAATAGAAAAATAACGTGTGTAAACACCTGTATCTGATTACATTCCCAATCTGTGATTTTGTGAAATGGAAATGTACAAAATTCAAGATGGTGGCTTGAAGGAGAAGACAAAATTTAAGCTGTAAAATAATTAAAAATTGTAGATTTATAGATGAGATGTACATGTCTGCATTTGATAGATGGTCCTTTCTAGAGCAATTTACAATTCTGTGAATGTAGAGTTTTATTGGTTTAGTGTTGTGTGAATGCCCAAATCCCAAGTAAGAAATTGTTATAATAACAATAATAATAAATTGCATGTAGGGATGTGCCTAAATGAAACCTTTTGTCCAAAACTGAACAAAATAAAACATTTGTCTGAAAATGTAGTTCTTCTTTTCTATAAATGATTATAAAATTAATAACTAAACTATTTCCCCCAAAATAAATCTTGTAGTTAGTCAGGAATGAATGTCTGTATTTCAATAAGTTGGTTTGACATCATTAGGTTTAAAATAACATGAGCTTAATTAATTATTATTCATTTATATTTGTATATAAAACAAAGACAATAATATATGAATATGTATGAAGCTGCATGTGTGTTACATTATTACTAATATTTAATAAAATGATGAAAATGTCTAAAATGAATGATGTAAGTCACATGGATGTTTTGTGTGTTTAATGTGTGTCATTGGCTACAGACACTGAAACACTTCACATTTCTTCTGCTAATTGTGAGACGATCCCTAACACTGCAGCAGGGAGCACAAACACAAAGCTAAGCGGCTGTATTCTGGCTTCATCATAACAAGTGCAGTTTAGTAAAGGTTGTGCTTGTAGTTTGTTGTCTTCTTCCATTTCAGCACCAAACTGTAACTGTGCTGGTGAATCTGTTTTGTTGTTTGGTGTCTGTTTACAGCGCAGAACTAGAAACACATAACAGTGTTATTAAAAATATATATAACATATTAATTATTCAGGCTTTTCACTTATTCATACATGGGAAATGTTGTTTTTTGCCATGTTCAGCTGAATAATTTTGGTTGCTAAATATTTGATGCATCCCTAATTACTTATATTCTGTAGTTTCTAATTTTTTAATATTTTTTCAAAACCACTGTTTCTGTAAAAATACATCATCAAAACTTGACTTGACCTTCTCAAAGCTCATCTAGAAGGTGTGACAGATTAGTAGATGTGTTTTAGGACACAGTATTACTGAGAACTATAAACATGAATAAAAACTTGTGTAGCAGAATGCTGCGTCGGCCATCTTAGACCAGGAAGTTCTGATATAAAATCAGTTTTAGCGATGATGAGTGTTATAAATACAGAGAAATCTGGTGTCTTATACACACCTAAAAAAGATGGTTCTTCAAGGGTTCTTTAGTAAAGAAAATGGTTCTATATGAGTCATGAACAATCAAAAAATCTTTCTCGTTGATATAGCTCCCAAAATGGTTATGTTGTAGTTACAAGGTCAAGCTTGTAATAATAGAGGAATTATTTTTGGTGTTATATAGAACCATTTTCAAAAGGCATCTACATAGATCCGTCTAGAGCACATTGCTCATAAATCTGAAGAACCCTTTCTTTACTAAAGAACCTTTGAATGAGCGTCTGTTTTAAAAGTGTACAGGCTGTGCTGCTGTCTAAAGTGCCTGTAGTGGGTGTAGCTTTGGTGATGCATAATAAAACCAACTGGGCTGTTTAGGTGACTATTGCATGCTGGTGTTTGCAGGCTCAGACTCACGTCTCGGATGATCAAGTACATCTGATCTAAAGTGGAGAAACACTTGTGCTACGCCGGCTGCTGTGTTAGCATTGCTGACTTAAAGCAGCTGAAAGCATGCATTAGAAAAAGGGTCCACAAACGTTTGCATGATTCAGCGAGCAGAAGTGAAACTCTGAGTGATGGTTCTGTTTTTAATTTCTGCAAGAGTCAACTTGAGCCTGTGGAAGAGCAGACGTTTTAACCAAACCCTTTCCACGGATGGAGCACAGGCAGCACTTCTCTCCAGTGTGTGTTTTGTGGTGTGTTATCAGATCGCTCAGCTGTGCAAAGGGTTTGTCACACTGAGAGCACTGGGAAGGTTTCTCTCCCGCGGGTGTCCTCCGATGTGTCATGAGGTACATCGAGTTTCTGAACGTCTTGTTGCACTTGTAGGGCTTTACTCGCTAAAGTGTCGTTTGATGGTTTTTAAGGTGTGACATGTGCGCAGACCTCTTGCTACATGTTCGTTCGGCTTCTCTCGTAGTTGGTTTTGAGGTCGCTCAACCTCACAAACGTGTTGGCACTCTGAGAGCACTGGTAAGGTCTCTCTCCGGTGTGTTTCCTCTGCTGGTTGGTAAGGCTTGCCGAGTGAGCGAACATCTTCTGGCACTGAGAGCTCTGGTAAGGCTTCTCCTTGGTATGCGTCCTTTGGTGATTGTTGAGGCACACTTGTACGACTTCTCTTCAGTGTGCATTCTCTGGTGAATCTTGAAGGTTATCTAATCTTGTTCGGGTCTTGCCACGCTAGGTGCACCTGTACGACTTGACATGAGCTCAGCTGTGTTTGAAGTGGCCCAGTCTGCTCGCAGTGAGTGCACTGGTACAGTTTCTCCTCAGCGTGAACCTTTTGATGGACGGCAAGGCTTCCAGAACAGGAGAAAGTTGTATGAGAGCACCGGTAAGGACACCTTTCAACATGTGTTATGTCCCTCAATCATGCAAACGTCTTAAGACACCGAAAGACATCCTCATATATCTTTTGAGGAGGTGGATCCATACTTTGCCCACTGTGGGTGATGTAAAGGGATGTTTTCCAACATCTGAAGGCAGCTGACGTGGCATGTCTGTAATTTTCAGGTAGATTTTTTAAACAAAACCCAAGACTCTTAAAAACATAGAGCTCAGAGTGGCTTTGTGGACTAAGGCGATAACTACGATCAAAGGATCTTGAGTTTGAATCCCTGTCCTGCTGCTTCACCATCGACAGACAAAGAAGCAGAGAGCAAAATTGGCCACGCCCTCTCTGGGAGAGTAGATGGCACTCTCTACACCTCACTAGTAAGTAATGTCAACTGGCTCAGGTGTCTGTTAACTGATGTATCAGAGCTGGGGATTGGAAAAGAGGCGGAGCCTGACTTCACATGCATCAGAGGAGGCCTGTGCTGGTCTTCACTCTAGAGTCAGGCACATTATAAGTGATTGGGAGAGTCCTAGCAGATGGGTGGGTTGATAGGCTACCACTACATTGTGGGGATAATTTGGTTAAAATTATATATATTTAATAAGGATGCCGAAAATAGTAATATCCTGCAAACAATATTATTCACCAGTAATGACAATAATGTCAAAAAGTAAATCTTTTATACTAAACATGGTGTTTTTAATGACACTGTGACCTGTTTCTAGTTCCTGGCTGTAAACCAGAGTGTAAGTTTACAGCAATAAAGTTTGTTTAATTTTGGACTCTCGTCTGACATTTAGAATGAACAAAACAAAGCTTCACCAGCACAGTTACAGTTTGGTACTGAAATGTAAGAAAACAACAAACTACAAGCACAACCTTTACTAAACTACACTTGTTATGATGAAGCCAGAATACAGCCGCTTAGCTTTGTGTTTGTGCTCCCTGCTGCAGTGTTAGGGATCGTCTCACAATTAGCAGAAGAAATGTGAAGTGTTTCAGTGTCTGTAGCCAATGACACTCACATTAAACACACAAAACATCCATGTGACTTACATCATTCATTTTAGACATTTTCATCATTTTATTAAATATTAGTAATAATGTAACACACATGCAAATCAGCTGGATGGGGTTTAAGTCTGGGGACTGTGCTCCACTCCATGTTTTCAAGCTGACCACCTTGCTGTTGTTTCCTGAGGTAGTTCTGGCAGAGCTTGGACTGATGTTTTGGGTCATTATCTCACTGTAGGATGAACCTCTGACACACTGGGCACACCAGACACGTTCTAAAACTGTTCTAAATTGGGTGGTGTGTATACATAAGAAAATAACATGAAAATCATTCACACGAACAGTATCTCACCCGTGTGGTCCCTGATGCTCTTCACTGCTCAGAGCTCCAGTGGATCTTGATGTTGTTATTTGTTGTATATGATCAGCTCTCTGTTTTACAGACAGGAGAGAGACTGGAGATGTCTGCCAGTTTCAGAGGCGTGTGCTGGTTTTCATTTTCGTTTTCACTGTAGCTCACAACTTCCTGTGTTACATCGGTGGTCAATGTGGTTCTACTTCCTGCCAGCAGAACTCCATCCTCATCTCGGCCTGCGTGACATTTCTTTTGGATTTGGCTCCGTAGACAGTACACCAGGTTCCTCTTCCAGTTCTGGCACTGAAACCAGATCAGGTTAAAACCACTTTGTGTTTACATGGTTCTTTAATGCTAAGGACCGCCCACAGAGCTGGTGGATCATTCTCAGCGACACTGACATGGTGGTGGTGTGTTAGTGTGTGCTTATTGTCTGCCTTATTAATCCACCTTGTAGATGTAAAGTCAGAGCTCATCTGCTGGGTGGACGGTGGCAGCTCTGCTGTTTCTGATCCACTCTAACACACCACCACCACATCAGTGTCACTGGGAATGATGCACCAGCTCTGTGCGATGTCCTGAGCATTAAAGAACAAAGCATTCAGAGAAACAGATGGACTACAGTCTGGACAAAGTGCACCTGTGTGGTGATAAGATGAGTGTAAACACAAAGTGGTGTCATTGTTATGGCCGACACGGCAGGCACAGAACATGTTCTGATCCAGTGTGCAAGTTTCAGCGGTTTCTCTTTTCTCTCTTCACTGATGTTTCTTTCCCACAAACCCAAGCCCTGTTGAGGGGAAATGAGACTAAAAACAGTGAAGCGTGACTTGCTCAGAAGAAACCTGAACAAAGAAATGTTGCCTGAACGTCACATGACGATGAAAAGCAGAAATAAACGGTTTGTTGTGCAACATCTGGCAACTGAGATGTTCCCGTTTTATTATGTGCTTCAATATGTGTGATATAAAGCACAAACTCCCCAAAAACACAAGTGAGCTACAAGACTCAACGTAGAAAACATCACGTCTATGTGAAGTAAATCTGTGGCTCCTGATTCTCTACAAACTACGCCAATTGGTGATCCTGGACATCACTAATTTCAGACACTCCCCTCTGGCAGAAGACTCAGGACCATCAAAACCAGCACAACACGGCATGCTAACAGCTGTAGCTCCTCAACAACAGTGGACACCTCACACTCTAGTCCACAATCTACTACTGAACTGAACTCTAAATCCCACTAAACTGGAATTGGAACCGGACTAATCACCAAAATAAATAAAATAAATAAACAATTATTGCACTACTTGTTCAGATTTCTGTTAAATAGGTATTACCTGCACTTTGTGTTATTATAGTGTGTGTATATAAGATTTTGCC
>BRDA01010195.1:0-15275 GCA_036984385.1 Crenuchus spilurus
AGAGAGAGAGAGAGAGAGAGAGAGAGACAGAGAGAGAGACAGAGAGAGAGAGACAGAGAGAGACAGAGAGAGAGAGACAGAGAGAGAGAGAGAGAGAGAGAGAGAGATACAGAGAGAGAGAGAGAGAGACAGAGACACAAACAGAGAAAGATGAGTTATAAACCAACTGCTTTTGCTGCACCATTAGCTTTAGCGGTTGGTGTGTCCGTGTGTCTACGCTGAGAGAGCTTTAGAAGGGCCGGGCCCCGGGGCCCTCATCCCCACTGCCTCACAGTCACTGCACATTACACTTCCATTTGTGAGATATGCCCTTCTCTACTGCACTAAAACAACAGCTCCCAAAGCCCAGCACAGAGACAGAGAGAGAGAACAGACAGAGAGGGGAGCAGAGAGAAAGAGGGAGGGGGAGGGGGTACAGGAGAGACAGACCATGCAGTAAGAAAGAAAGAAAAACGAGTGAATGTAGGATGGAGGCTGCAAATGAGCGTTTAGTCTTTTGTCTGAAGTGAGAGAAGTGAACACTCCGGCAGTCACGTGGTCCTTGGTTAAGGGAATCATTCATGGCTACATGTTATAACTTTATCATCGGCTGTATTTACATCGTACCTTCACACGGTGAATCATTACGAGTGTGTGTGAAAGCGCAGCACACAAATCCAAAGAAAAGCAAGGAGAGCTAGAGGACATCTGCCTCTTCCTTTCATAACCTCTCCGCTCTCTGTTCTTTATAACAGACTGTGATCATAAGCTGCTGCCTTCAGATATAATCTTTCATAGTGCCCTTTCTTTGACAATATCTTCCTTTCTGGACTGAAGTACACCAGAGTGGACGGAAACTCATTTCGAAAGAAAGAAAATAGCAAGAAAAAATCAAATACTTCTGGCTTTACAGACATGACCGACGGCTTGAAGTTGGCGTGTGCATTCAGGGCAGCGTTTTTAAGGCAAGCAGGTCTGTCCTGACAAAATCCATTAGCCGTGTTTTAGTTTTACACAAGCCATTTTTTAGGAGGGAGGGGGGGGTGCGTTCAGCTTTCCGGAAACTGCGCTTTTCTTCCATTTGCCTATATTTAGAGATTTATTTCAATCACTGGAAAGCACAACGTTTCCGTCATCGTGTAAAAAATTGATGCGCAGGAGAATAATTTTCGCTGGGAGTGGCTTTTATGTGGCCAATTTTGGCCTGAAAACAGAACACAGAATGGCGAAACGGCTATTTGGAAAGAACGAGCCAGGCTGGGAACATAAAATATTAAAGGAGACAGCAGATCTGTTTTGTACGCGTAATGTCATTGCTTGGCCGCCTGGGTGAAGCCCAGCGTCTAGACAACATCTTTAATGCAGAGGCAACTATCAGAATCGGAAAACAAATGCATGATGCTCTTCCGTCACGTGAGCACCGGGAATCTGCACAACTGCAACTGCCGTGACTGAAAGCCTGAGAAATTGACACGTTAATGAAATGCTCCGTTATCACAAATCACCACTGTTGGTGGCGTCTTCCTGCCTCAAAGGATAAGTTTGGAAAAATGTTTATCATCCTGGATAATCTATGGATTCACTAAAGCGTACATGTCATGAGGGCTCCTTGATGTGTACATACACTATTCCTTTTTCCTTCTTAAAATATCAGAAAGTCATTTCCCAGTTTGGAGCCTTTGAGCATATTGTTATGGATCTATTTCCGTCTCGCCTTGGGCTTGGAAGGGTTGCTCTTTGAGCTGGATGAAATTTGCGCTGCTCCCCGAAGGCGTGAGTTTCCAAATGCATATTCTTTTATCCGTGGCCATCCTCCAGGCAGCCAGAGGAGGAGGCTCATCTAGTTAACAGCACGATGAAATGCAAAAGCACTCACATGAAATGTGTGCTTTCTGCGTGTTAGGAGAAGCCCTGCTTTCTTCCGGCTTCAAAAGAGCAGAGCGGAGGAGAAACGCTGCCTTTCCATAACACGGCGAAGGAGGAGGGTGCAGAGCAAGACAGATTTCATTTTGTGCATGCACTATGCATCGTCCTGCCTGTAGGAACACGTATGGCGTACGTCCTACCGGACCAACAAATCCGAGCTGGGCTAGTTTTGATGAAACAAGAAGAAGATGAAACGGTCACAATTGTGTGCAGGAGGCCTCTGGAGGAAGGCGTGACGGAACAAGCGAACATGAAACCGAGAGAAGCAGATTGCCCGACCTTAAACAATGATTAGCTGTGGTTTAGGAAGAGAAGGAAGACGTGACCAGATGCTTTAAGTGCCATGTTTGCATGTAGGAAAAAAAAAATGCTGTTAATTTCATCTCTTTAGCTCCTTTAAGGTCAAAGCCGAAGTTACAGGCAGATGAGAGCAGCTCTCTGGGCATAATTTCTGCTAAATCAAATGTGAAAAAAGACAGAGGGAGCAAAAGATTCCTTGAGGAATAATAAGTGAGCAGTGGCGTATATGCGAAAGAGAGCTGATTGGGCCCGGGCTGCTATCAGCAGGCAGCTGTCCGGGAGGCTGGCTTGAACATCTCATTACCCAGCCACCAGCTTCCTCCACAGGGGAGAACAGCTCTCTCTCACACCTACTCCCACACACCAGCGCAGGAGCCCTGCAGGACAAGCTCAAGCGCCATGCATTAGACCACTTGGAAGCAAAGCACATCAGATTTTTGAAGAGGCCTTGATGAGCTTCAAGAACAAGCTCAATGGACTGGGTACCAACTGCAACTGGCAGATGTCCATGTGTAGTGTCTGAAGCTTGCTTATTTAGTTTTGCACTGGAGCTACAAGTACATACTAGAAGGTTAGCATCATGCTAGCTAAAAAAGCGCACCAGCCTAACTACAGGGGTTAGACAATGAAAGTGAAACAGCTGTCATGTTAGTGAGGGAGGTTTCATGGCTAAATTGGACCAGTCTGGTGGCCAATCTTCATTAATGTCACATTGCACCAGTAAGAGCAGAGTGTAAAGGTTCAGTTAGCAGGTAAGAGCACAGTTATATAGTATATTACAATGCACACAACATTATGGGGACATACCAGAGTTCAAAAGAGGACAAATTGATTGTGCACGTCTTGCTGGCGCATCTGTGACCAAGACAGCAAGTCTTTGTGTCTAAATATTATTGAGCCACTTTGGGGTGTTTTGGAGGAGCGAGTCAGGAAACGGTTTCCTCCACCAGCATCACGTAGTGACCTGACCACTATCCTGCAAGAAGAATGGCTTAAAATCCCTCTGATCACTGTGCAGGACTTGTATATGTCATTCCCAAGATGAATTGATGCTGTATTGGCTGCAAAAGGAGGCCCTACACCTACTAATCAATTACTGTGGTCTAAAACCAGGTGTTTCAGTTTCATTGTCTAACCCCTGTAAGTTAACTAATCTTAGACTTGCTAATTCGTTTCTAACATAGCTTGTGAGTTATTTAAAAAATGGCCATGTATGTAGCAACTGTCTAGAAGTTTTATAGCCAAAAGTACATCATAGACACCCTTTCTAATGCTTTTCTAGACCCTGCAGAGAAGTGGGAGCTCTACTGGAATCAACACAAACCAATTGACACCATGTCTAATGCCAGGTGTGGGCTAGAGAGACATAAAGGCCCCCAACATTGAGCTGTGGAACAGTGCATTTCTCTCCATCCACTACTTTTGGAATGAGTTGGGAATGAGGCAAGGTGGTGATCATCCAACATCCTGACCTCGCTAACTTTCTTGCTACTGAATGCAATCAAATCCTCACCGCAGCAAAAAGCTTCCCAGGACAGTACAGTAGAGACAGTTACTCCAACAAAATCAGGCTGAATTCTGGAGAAACAGGTGTCCCAATACTCCATAGAGTGTTAAAAATAGCCCAAGAAAACGTTTTGACAGTTTGAGGCGAGTGTCATGGTTTAGGCACATAGTTAGAACAATGCTAATGAGGCATACGCTTCTAAAACAAATTGTGTAAGCTTCTATCACTCGTTACTTACATTAGCTAGGACCAAGAAACAAACTTCAGGCACCAAACCTGTCTTTAATTAAGTACAGATGGCGGAAAGGCAAAAACAGAGAAGCTTCATGGCAAATTTACCACTTTAGGGATTTCTCCAAGAGCTCTGTCCAGTACTTCTAATGCTAATAATGCTAATACCTCTACTCAATATTCATCATAGTGAGTCCTTATCACGTGCCCTTTCTTATCAAGAATTTTTAAATAATTAAAAGCTGAGTGTTGGAAACATTGCTGTTTATTTACTTCCCTCATCATTCCATCCTTTATTGTTTCTATTGCAAACACTTTGCAGTCAGGGTTGTATACTGCTCATACTGAACCAAAGGGATCCAAAAAATCACAAGAACACAACACTTGCATTAGCCGAATGCATTTTCAGTGTTCAAGATCTTAGGTCCTTCACGAACCCCTTCCCTGTGGACTTTCCAAGGAAAACATGCACATACTCTCACTCTCCCTTCCCTCTTTCTCTTATTCTCTCTCTCACACACACTGACCAGTGTGAAAAATGGAGATCATTATATTTTGTATCATTGAGACCAGAAGTCTTTAAATGATTAAGTACTAAGTTTTAAGAGGGCTGGCAAGAATAAATCATTCAGGCTGGTGAAAAAGTACTTTTAGACCACATTTCCTCAAAAAATGTTTACCTTAAAGTAATGTTATTTCCTTTTACTGACTACTTCACTTAATTAATTTAATGTTCCATTAATGCCATCATACGTTATAATCCTGTATTTCTGTGCTGAAGCAGCATCTGTGTGAACATCTTAGTTGGGAGTTAAATTGCTTCTTCTACTGTAGGTCTAAAAACTCTATGAAGTATTTACAGTTTAGCCAACATTGCCTCTACTCTTCTGAAGGGTGAACAGATGCCTCGTTTTCTGGGAACAGTTCCTGTTTTTGGTGGAATGTCCCTGGAAATGTCCCAGTTTGTAACCGTGAATTAAAAACACACCACACAGTCCAAAGAAAGACCTGACAGCAGGTAGACATGCAGATGTCTCATGTAGTGATTGTTTTGGCCAACACTGGGTGCTGGCGATTGGTATCTATTACACTTCTACTACATGCTCGCCTAGTTTTAGCTAGCAATTGTAGCAAGTGAGTCCACAAGATTACCACCCAAAACACAAGGAATTAACCCAGAGATTACCACACCTTCACTCATTGGTATGTTTCTGTTTAATGTTTTGACAGTATAAAGTTACCCAATTACCCAAATTCGGTTACCCAAGCATCCAATTTTATCAGTCGGCCTTTACCATGCTTTATTACAGTACAAGTTATAATGGTCATGATACATAAAGCTGGAATTGTCCTCCTTTATTTCACAAAGAAAACATTGGATATTTCAATAATTTAATGACCTTTGAACTGTAAGTTTTCATTTAAAGAATCCAGTTACCTTTGTTTTGTAGCTAAAATGTTTCTATTAATTTTTCCATTGGATCTACTGCTTTTGTTGTTAACATATGCGACCCCGCCAGGGTAAAATTTGATTGGCTAAGCTGAGTTGTAAATTATTGTGTGGCAAGCAGTGGGAAAAGTTTAAAATTTGGGCGACCCCAGACACCTTCAGCTTTGTCAGATCAATCCAAAATGCTAAATAACTTGTACATTTTTTTTTGAACCTGTAATTAAGGCACAATTTTTTTTATTTTGGTGGCCGATATGTGTATTAATCTGTGAGAAAAATGTTACTGTTTACTGTTTCCACTATTGTATAAATTAAATGTGTTTTGTCTCGGTTTTCAAAACAATTACTAGACTGCAATTTAAAATCACTGAATATTTACATCCTAGCAGACCAACAAAGCATAATATTATAACATATATAATAATTAATTATATATATATATGTGTGACCCCGCCAGGGAAAACCAGGTCAAAGTCATTCTTTTTTTTCAAAAATTGTTTTTTTCAAAACAACTTTTTTGTAAATTTAAGTTTTGTTTTTGATCAAAATATGTACCACAATAGATATCTGAGACTGTTATCTTTCATTTACAGCAATAATACAGAGTGGCTAAGTTTTGTTGCTAATGTGAGTGACATGATATTGACATGATATCTCAATAATTGCCCAGTGACTTTGGCCTGGTTTTCCCTGGCGGGGTCACATATTTGGAGATGTGCCACATAGTTAGCCTGCTAACAAATCCACACTGCAATCTTATAGTTATTAGAAAACATGACTAGACACGGATCCATCAGATTGAAAATTTATTTTCATATAAAAAGACACTCTATGAAAACAGTAGAGGACTACTTTGTACAATCTTGTGTATAAAAAGAAAACCATAAATGGGGCAAAGGGGACTTTCTGTGACAGCCAACATTTCTAGTCTATGGGAAGATGTGATTGCTGGTTGGAGGAAACGCCAGAGCTTCAAACATGATGTAATGTGGAAAAAATCCTTATGACTCAGGACGCCTGGGGATATATGTAATTTTTCTGTTTGTAGAATGTCATGTAAGGTAATTTCATGTTAGCCGTTGCATACTTGTGTCAATCATACATGTCACAACACGCGCACACACATATTCAAAATACATATTTCATAAAATAAATTTGACTGTAAGGCAATTGTCAAGTTTTCTCGAGAGCAATACAAGCATATATTCAAAATGCATTTAAGGTAGGGGCAGGTAGGTCATCAAGAATACAGATTTGGATGCTGGAGTAGATGATGAGTTGAACATGGCTAACAGGGTCACTGAAAAGAAACTACACATCTGCAAAGGAACCGTGATAGTCAGATATCCAACAGTTAATGTAAGAAGCTGTGCGATTTGAGCCTTGAACCCACTCTACCTTACATAGTTTAGAAATTAAGACCAGAGCATTCGTAAATAAACTACAACAACAGAAAAAGGTAGGCACTGCTTATGAAACAGAGGAGAATATGTAACTCCATGATAAATGAAAGTACAGCCCAAAAAACAGGAATGGGTCACTTACCTGTTTTGCTTAGTGTACTTATAATTCAAGGCAATGCTAACGACACCTCAGTGGTTTGACTTGAATAATATGGTCCTCTTGAACATTAACAACCTATAGCCCGAAATGAATGAGGCCATGCAGTACCATCAATTTCCAAACTCAGCTGTTGAGAAAATAGAAGGGAAAGTACTCTTAATCACAGTGGTTGTAAAGGGTTATTTCCTGCGAGATGAAAGGGTCAGCCATGTTCTCCATTACCGCAGATTACTTCCAAAGGTTAAAGTGGCATGATCTTGTCTTGGAGCCTGTGTCTATATGATGTGCTGGCTTCAGGGATCTTTGAGCAGATGGTTGTTGCGCCAAGTTAGAAAATGTCAGGACAAATTGTCAGCCCCAAGGTAATTATCTCCCTTTCTCTCTGAGCCTCCATCTGCAGTTACATCAGCATGCACAACCTGCCTAATTGGTATGAGTTGCAGACAATGAAAAGGAAGATGACCTCTATGGTCTACTCAGCATTAAGCCCATTTTCAGCGCCGGAGACTTGGCATAAACAGATAAAAGTTGAATCAGCGAAAGCCTGGCAGGTCTGGAAGCAAACTTGCAGATAATCAGGAAACACAAGCACTGATGCTAATGTTGAATGTAAGACTACAGCAGCAGAAGAAGTTCAAAGTCATGTACCGATAATAGGGAGGCAGCTGTTTTATCTCAGCATAGTCTTCAAAATTTCTACAACTCTTCCTCAAGACTTTGACTAGTAGGCCTAATACTCAAACTGGGGTGAACAAAAGTGTTACTACTATAAAAGGCAGTGCTTTATGTTGCTTTATGTTGTAACAGGGCCGGCGCTCCACACATGCGGACTACGCACTGCGCGTGGGGCCTCATTTGTGGATGGGGGCACCACCTAAAACTTTGCTGTGCATCCCCCTGAACTAACTACACGATTTGAGCAAAAATCCTTTATTCTCACACACATTTGTCTGCCGAAAAATGGCCCTGTTCGCGGTGGAGAGTTGCACAAAACATTTGTGCTTAAACCACCCACATGCCTAACACCGGTACTGATCCACTAACGCTATCTCTCATAATGTGATGCACTGAACTGACTCAATTTCCATATTGAGTTACACTAAAAGGTATCCGGACACCTCTTTAAATGAGTGAATTCAGATACTTTAATAAAGGACAGCACTGCTAATAGAATGGAGCTCCCATTCAATGTATCCAATGAATGGATACAATCAAACCCTCACAGCAATGCTCTAACATCGGCCACACATGCCAATCAATATCCAGACTGTGGAGCTGTGTTCTCTGCAGTGATGGAGCGCCATCAATCACCTTTGGAATGAGTGGGGTTTTGATCCAACTAATGATTCAGCATCAGTGCCTTGAATTCAATGAAGATCTCATGGTTGAATACCATCAAACCCTCACAGCAATGTTCTAGTGTAAGAAGCACAGAGGGGTGAACAGAAGTTAAGCAGATGTCTACAGACGTTTCTGTAACTTTACTTACTTTGGAAATAACTGTTGGAGTAAGATATTTTATTTATGTGGAAATAACGCGCAACTTTGAAGTAAATTTAGCGCATCACTTTTTCCAGTGCAGTAGATGTGATATAAGCCATCCACTCACTGGAGACTGCTGAGTGCATATCTGTGTTGGGAAGGATTATTTTGGCTTGAGGTCTGACCTTCTTGGCTTTCATGTGAAGTAAAAGAGGTGCTATTCTGTCCTGCTTTAGCCTCGTCTGGATATCGATCAGTTAGCAAGGGCAGGCCTGCGGGGGCTGCCCGTTTCATTCCGGCTTGAAGTCATCTGAAGGCCTACATGCTTAAACCACGAGTTCACACAAGATTAAAGCTGTTGATGTGGAATAATGAATCCCACTCTGCTCTGCTGATGCAGGATCTGTTGTTAGCCCATAGCTTAGTCTTTTACAAACTTCTTTATCAAGCCTCTATTATGAGTGGCTTTTGTTGTAAGGGATAGTTTTAGGGTGGCAGACTTTATTTCCTCAGTTTTAAGCAGACTACTGAATCAAGCTGGAATCAATAAGCACTTTAAGCAGTGGGTGGATGATGCTACAGAGTTAGAGATACTGCAGTTCGGTTGTATCTTATCTAAGAAGAAATGGCATTTTCATGGTTGCAGGTTAATGTAACAGAATAGAGGGCAAATGGAAGCTTGTTTTGTTTTCCCTTTTGATGTCCAATCTTCATACATTTGACTTTAAAGGACACCAATATGTGATTGTTATCAGTCATTTGGGAAATGTGAGTAAAGAACACATTCACACAGCAGCAGAAAGAATAAAAAACCTACCCACGAAAACTTGACAACCAAAGAAATGATTTCATCTTTTTTTTTTTTTTTTTTGTTCTTCAATTTTTTTAGCAAAAGAATTAAATGAAAGGACAGTCATAATGAAACTTCCAAAAAAATAAAAAATAAAATAAAAAGAGGACACAGCAGTGCTCGAGTGAATACAGTAGGCTTAATGTTTGGGGAAAAAGAGAGAAAAAAAAAGATGGCACGTATTAATGAACCTCTATAATACTTCCCCTCCCCTCCCCTGAAAAAACAAAAACCAAAAAGCCGAGAGCTTGAGTCATCCATTAGGAAAAGACAGGACAGTAAGGAGGAACGAAACCCTATGGTGCTGAACACTGTGCCAAACATCAGTAAGAGTTCTTTTCATCTTTTATATCCTCTATAAAAAGAATGGTGCAGAAATACTTTTTTTTTCTTCTTTTTTTTGTAATTTCCAAATCATCAAACAGGTGAAAGAGAATCCTTTCTGGATTAAAATCAAGACATTTCAGAAACAGTTTGTTAAAAATTATCCCCATATACTCTTCAAGCCCCGTTTCTTTCATTGAAAGCGTCCATGTGAAAATATACGATAGAATAAAGTCTTTTTTTCTGCTTTGTCCCATCAGTGGTAAACAAGTGTATAATCCTTTAGATTCTCCTCTTGATAAAAGTCACGCCATGGACGAGTGTGTGAGTGTGTGTATGAGTCTGAAGATGTGTGTGTGTGTGATTCTCCTCACACTTCAGTCTGGAAGTCTCCCTCAGATGTGTCCGGAGTGATTGCGGAGGAAGTGTCCCATGTCTTACTGTGTAGCTCCACTCTGTCCTTCTGACCACTGGAGCCGCACGACGGCTCGGGGGTCATGGTCTTAAAGCTGTCCCAGGAGCGTTGTTCGTCCGGAGTGGACTTATCCTGTGTCCATGCACACACACAATGAAAAGAACGAGAGAAAAAAATCCATTAGAACAGTCTCTAATTTCCTCACAGCTGTAGCTGGGCACTGATAGATCAGCAAATGTCTCCCCCAGGCTATTATTTTGCATGTAATAGGAACATAATTGCTGTAAATGGATGACATTTGTAATATGTAACATTTGTAATAATACAACCCATACTGCATTTGCCTGCCTAGGTATCAAGACCGAGGATCATTTCCACTCAATATTCAATTCACACTGTTGCCTCAAGGGAATATATCAACGTTTCCCATCCTGTGATCAGACTGTGCATGTTCAGCTATGATGAAAGTGGCCAGATAATCATTTGGAAGTGAAATTCCAGGAGTCAAGCAATTCAAATCCCCGTCCTCCCCCACAATGTTGATTTCCTGTGTTGCACATCAAATAGTTTAGCTTTTGATAAACGCCTAACTTTCAATTTCCAAGTAATGTGATTGGAATGATTAGGTGAGTTTTATGCCAGGCAAATACATAAATAAATGTTCACGCATGTGTACCACAGGGTTCAATTCTAGGACCTCTTCACGTCCACTCCATTTGCCAGCTGTCCTTAAAATCAATTCAATCTGATCAGTTAATATATGGCAGTATGAATATGCTAGCAGATTAAGTGACTGAATAATATTATGAAGCATGTTCTGACTTCTTAGTATGTGTGCTGTGTCTTCATCTACAATGATGTGCCAAAACATTACGACTACCCACAAATGAATTTATCTTGCAAAAATGGAGCAAAGTCTGAGATATATTAGGTGATACTTTTAAGTTCTTATAATCAATGTATTGGATGCGGAACAAATGGGCAGGTGTGAAAATGCCAAGGATGACTGGCTTAAACCATCTATGAAATGGCAACTCTTGATCAATAATGAGGATGTACTGATATTGTCCTCTAAAGTAAACAGATCTCAATGCGATTAAGCATTTGTTGGATGTACTGGTACAATGTCAACCTGTGGCAGCTTGATCTGACAACTTATAGCATCTGTTGCTAAGAGTTCGCAGCTGGTTGAAGTTGTGGAAGCGTGGGGGAGAACAGCATATGAGCATAGTGGTCATGTTTTGGCTCATATATATATACATACTGTATGCTAGACTACAGACTGCAGGTCGTTCAGAGAGGATGACTACTATGGTGTCTCAGTATGTACTGTGAAGAGCATCACTGAAGGTATGTTTTATCAACCTTGTGCAGACTGTGGGAGCCTTGGATGGACATTTATAAAACATGTAAATATGAATGTCTTCATACACATACAAACAAGTACACAACATACAAACAGAATTCAGTTCTACTTTCCAGCATTTATTTCAGTTCAGAACCCATCCATCCAGAGCCCACTGGACTGTAACTGTGACAGGGGGCATCTGTTCTGATGTAAGCCAGACTCTAACCACCAGGGGGCGATGGGAGCCTGATTATCATTCATCCAACGTTAACAGGCTGACAGTTGGCAAAATGAATACAAAAAGCATAATCTGGGAGCCAATTTGCATGTTAAATGTTGGAGAAGGAACATTTTGTAATGCAGAAGAGCTGCTGATGCAGGAGCAGAGCCCAAGTTCACTCCTGAGAGAATGCTAACGTGATTCTGCTGCTTATGCCAGCCTCCATTCCTTCTACTCCCTCTCTCTGCCTCTCACAATGTCTCCCAAGCATCTCTCTCTCTCTTTCTCTCTCCATCTCTCCCTGTCAGTTCTTTTCTACTTACACTCGAAGAGTTCTTTTCACCTCCGGCAGACGAAATGCTCCATCGCTTTTCCCTCTGTTGTGATAAAAATGAGGGAAGAGAAAGAAAAGAGGGGGGGGGGATCACAGTCACTGGCATGTCTGTGGGGAAAGCAACTTTTTTTTTACCTCAATGGAGGTGTGTGCAGTCTTAGAGGCTCGTGCCTCCCCCCATCTCCCTTTCTCTCTCTTTCAGTCAGTGAAAGAAAAAGACAACCTAACCATCTGCAGCACTGCGCTCGATGTGACAGCAGAGGCTTCCGGCTCACTGCAGCACACATGAACCTGTTTGGGCATCACGTCTCTACTCTACAGCAGATAAATATGCTGGGTTAGGGGCACAGCTAGTCTACAATGCTACAGCAGAGCAGAAGCAGTGAATGATGCTGGGGGAACAGGTGCTAGAGGACAGGAGCACATGCAGATGCACTATGTGACCCCTTTGCGCTTTCCTGGAACCTGGATTTGCAAAAAGGCTCATTTCCAGGATACAGAGCCTGCCTCCGCAATCCCCATTCACACATACATATATCAGCCTCACTGTGTGTAAACTGCAAAGGTGAGGAAGACAAATTCAATGTTTTTGTAAAAGTATATCTTTGAAAAAAAATTTTTTTAAAGGGCCCATATCCTACAAATTTGCATTTAACTTCTGTTTAAGGCTGCAGTTAAATATTTATATAATCAATGAATATATTATTATTATTATTATTATTATTATTATTATTATTATTATTATTATTATTATTATTATTAATAACAATAAGAATACTATTAATAATAATAATAATTATAGTATTGCCCTGCACTCGGTGAAGGGGTAGGAGGCTCACCGTGACCCTGATCAGGATTAATTAGAATTTAATGGATGGTTGGCTGGCTGGCTGGATAACAATAATAATAATAATAAAAAAAAATAAAAAAAAATTAATAATAATAATAATAATAATAATAATAATAATAATAATAATAATACTATTAATAATGATAATTATAGTATTGCCCTGCACTCGGTGAAGGGGTAGGAGGCTCACCATGACCCTGATCAGGATTAATTAGAATTTAATGGATGGTTGGCTGGCTGGCTGAATAATAATAATAATAATAATAATAATAATAATAATAATAATAATAATAATAATAATAATAATAATAATAATTAATAATTAAAAAATAAAAATAAATAATAATAATAATAATAATAATAATAATAATAATAATAATAATAATAATAATAATAATAGCCTTGCCCTGTGCCTTTCGAAGCATAAGAAAGATGGATGAATAATAATAATAATATGTAAATTTTTATAGTGCCTTTCTCAAATCCAACTTCTATTTCTATTGTGCTTTCCTGCCGTCTCAAAGCGCTTTGGGACAGTCACCTCAACCACCCTCAGTGGTCGGCATCCACCTGGATGAAGCAATGGCAGCCAGTCTGCATCAGAACTCACACATTGAGTAGATAAAAAAGTGAGCAGACACTATGCCAGTTTATGAAGATTAGTAGAAGTAGGAATTTCAGGCAGGACGTTTGGGCTAACACCTCTATTCTTTTAGAGGAAATGACCAGGGATGTTTGTCTGATCTAACCTTTCTTGTGAAATATGGCACCATTCATACACTATAGTTTCCCCATCACTGCGCTGGGGCATTGTGATCCACATAGGGCACAGGAATAGCCTACCTGTAGTCCATCAACACCACTTCCAAGCTTTTCCTTGTCTCCCATCCAAGTTCTAACCAGACCCAGACCTGCTTAGTTTAAGTGGCTTTACATTTGATGTTGTGTAGATGCCACAGCTGCTGGCTATTAATAACATTTCTCTGGTTTTATGTACAAATTTTAATTATTTTTAAAAGTAAACAGGCTCATGCCTTTAAGACTGATATGTAAATGACTTCTGTTCTGACTGGCTGTTTTGCACTGCTCCTCTTTCATAAGCAATCTGAAATGTATGGAATGAGCAGTAAGTCATTAAAACATTTAAATCAAAGTTATTACATTGTTATTACATTACATTGCTGGAGTGCAGGGAAGGCTTTCTACTACATTTTGGAGCATTGCAGTGAGGATTTGATTGTGCTCAGTGACAAGAGCGATGTTGGATGATCATCACCTCATCCACAAGTACTGGATGGAGAATTATCATTCTAGAGGAGACGGCTCTAATGCTCCAGTGCTTAATGATGGGGGCTTATACAGGGGTTAGACAATGAAAGTGAAACAGCTGTCATGTTAGTGTGGGAGGTTTCATGGCTAAATTGGACCAGTCTGGTGGCCAATCTTCATTAATGTCACATTGCACCAGTAAGAGCAGAGTGTGAAGGTTCAGTTAGCAGGTAAGAGCACAGTTATATAGTATATTACAATGCACACAACATTATGGTGACATACCAGAGTTCAAAAGAGGACAAATTGTTGCTGCACGTCTTGCTGGCGCATCTGTGACCAAGACAGCAAGTCTTTGTGTCTAAATATTATTGAGCCACTTTGGGGTGTTTTGGAGGAGCGAGTCAGGAAACGGTTTCCTCCACCAGCATCACGTAGTGACCTGACCACTATCCTGCAAGAAGAATGGCTTAAAATCCCTCTGACCACTGTGCAGGACTTGTATATGTCATTCCCAAGACGAACTGATGCTGTATTGGCCGCAAAAGGAGGCCCTACACCTACTAATCAATTATTGTGGTCTAAAACCAGCTGTTTCACTTTCATTGTCCAAGCCCTGCCATGTTCATGTTTATCTGCTCGAGTCCTATTCTATTGGCATTACTTCTAAACAGGGAGTAGACCAGCTGTGTGTGTATAATGTACAGGTATAGTGTATACATTATAAGCGTCCATAAATGGACCGAGACATGAACATCACATTAGAAACTGAATATATTTAAACTACGTCAAAAAGGAGAATCATTTATTATGATATGGGCCCATTAAAGAGAATCTCGACACTCCCTCTTATTCTTAGTCTTCCTGCTTTCTGTGTATCAAATGTTCTGGCCCTGCACAGTGTGACACTTTCAGCTCTCGCCAAAGATTAGAAAGCTTGTACTCGAGTAAAAGCAAACAGTGAGAACAGCACCGAAAACAAGAGACGCAAGCTCAGCTTACAGCTCGACAGAACTCGGAGGGGAGAGAGGACACGGTTAAAACACAGATGAGACAGGAAGGACATTAGGGTACAGTAACAGCACAGATGAAAAAGGAGCAATTACGGCCACTTTGCCTGCAGGTGGATCAGGAAAGGAAGCTGAGGGAGTCATTTACAGGTCTAAAACTGTTTGTGTCTTCTACTGAGACTACGGAGTGGAGAGAGAGAGAGAGAGAGAAAACGGA
>BRDA01010195.1:15375-25392 GCA_036984385.1 Crenuchus spilurus
TGTAGGTAACACTGTCATATGTCTGCCAGAAGTGGACCACATCTGTTTTAGAACATGTGGGCCAAGTAGGTTTATTAATATGTGGGCCACTGATGGCTCATATGTAGGTAACACTACTATATCTCTGCCAGAAGTGGACCACATCTGTTTTAGAACATGTGGGCCAAATAGGTGTTTTAATATGTGGGCCACTGATGGCTCATATGTAGGTAGAACTGCTATATCTCACATTGGATCACATCTGTTATGGTACATGTAGGCCAAATGTGTATTTTCAATATGAGGGCCACATTTGGGTCATATGCAGTGTGCCAATGTTACGAAGATGCTGATTTCCTTTTCCCACATCTACCCACTGTCACAACTACTACCAAATGATTTGCTGACTATGGTATTGCTGGGCTTCACTGGCCAGCCAGTTAATGAGCTTTAATCCATACTGATCAACATGAAAACAAAACAAAAAAAAAGAACGTATATAATGTATAATGTCTAAAGGATAGTATAATGAAATATGACACATTATACTATCATATTCATAAAACATAAGCGAAGTGAGTTTTTAAGTATAATTTAAACATTAAAGGATTTTTATTTCATCTTAATACTTTATTTGATATTATATTATGTGACTGCTCATCTCGACATCCTATTATCTCAATATCAGTGAGAAAGCTTTAGCTACAGGACTGCAGAGCCCTAAATAAACCTCTTTTAATGAAATATAAATGGTATTAACTATTGACAATATCCATCAAATGCTTAAAATATGTATGATAACAAATGATAGCATAGTGACATCATTACAACATCATTATTGTCATATCGCCCAGTTTAGAGCCATTAGGTTGGCGCATGATTGGTTTGAAATAAAGTGTGAGGAAAGTGTAAATGTTTTGTTGACTGGAGGTTTGCTGGATTCCAGAGTTTTGCTCATTCTCCAGGCTTCACATATGCACACTCTCCCACTCACCACAATCTGACCCACTTCATACTCACAACTCAGT
The DNA here is from genome assembly GCA_036984385.1 of Crenuchus spilurus. NCBI lineage: Eukaryota > Metazoa > Chordata > Actinopteri > Characiformes > Crenuchidae > Crenuchus > Crenuchus spilurus. Next base: position 16,383 of record BRDA01010195.1, read on the forward strand.
GTTTCTGCAGCCTCACCCTTGGGGCACTTTCCCAATCTGACCATGTGTGTTTTCTCGCATGTACCTCCCCTTTCAAACTGCAGCACAGCTTGTTGTCAGATGGAAGGCATTTTTTTAAGTTCTGTTGTCAAGCAGTCCAAAGGAATGTAAGGGGGGAGTTCAAGAATCAAGGCTGATGAAACACTGAACAACTCTACCATGAATTGGATGGCTACTAATCTGAATGTCAAATGCAGGGGAAACAAGCACTAAAGCAGCAATGTTATTTTGTCCTCTATGCATCAATCAAAATCTAGCTGCACACAGAAGCACATACACTGGGCCAGGGAGGGAGGGGCAGGAGGGGGCGGGGTCTTACCTCAAAGTCCAGTTCAGAGTACCGTACTCTTTTCCTCTGGTGGAGGGAGGGGAGTGGAGAGAAGACATGATCAATCACAGCAGTACATCATTAAAAAATGCCTGAGATGCCCATCCAACTTACTCTGGTGGTCACTGCATACTTTCACTTTCACTTTCACATAGCGTATGCCTGGTCTGGAAACATGATCTGGACTGAAATACTAGATTAAAGCTATGTGCATGCTGTACAGTGCCACAGACAAAGCTCTTTGTTTATAATTTATCTTTAAATTGTCATATATGTATTATTATTACAGGACAGTCTCACACGAAAACATCGCAGGGATGACTTTCTCAAGTACCGCGCCCGATCGCCTACCCGGTGACGTTTTACTGCTTGTTTGGAAAAGCCCCGGAATTTTGTGTCATCACCCGAGTGCAGCCGAATGTCTGCCATATTGCTTTGCTGTTTGTGTTTTCAGATTTATATTTTTAAATGAACCCTGATAAGAATTAAGCGGGTGTGATAATGGATGGATGGATGGATGGATTTTTCATTAACAGGGAGTTACTTAAGATGCAGGGATAAACGGGGATCACCGCAGACACCTGCGCTGTTTGTATGAGCAATAAGCTAACTAGCTAGTGCTAGTTTAGCAATAAGCTAACTAGCTAACGCTAGCCTAGATAAGCTAAGCAAGTTAAGACTCTTCATATAAGTGGGTTAAATGGTTTTATAGCGCCGGATCATAACCAAGGCACGGGCATTTATACGGGAGCAGATGGAATTGGCAAATGTTGGTGTGATAACTGTCGATGCACCACCAAGCGCTAAATAGTTAGGTAGCAATATGGCGGATGTTCGACTGGACTAGGGTGATGACCCAAAATCCGGGGGTTTCCGAACGAACAGAAAACATCACCGGGTAGATGATCGGGCGCAGAACTTGAGAAAGTCACCCCTGCGACGTTTTCGTGTGAGACTGTGTTGCATTATTTATATATAACAGGCATATTCAAGTCTTTTTGCTTTAGCGTTTCTTTACTATCAGTAACATACTGACTATTTAATGTAATCAAATCCCCAAAATTATTTAAGCTAATCTTAATAAACACACTAGAATAGCACAAATACTCCAGTAAAGACAATATCCATTCATTCAAGTTATGAAAGAGAACTCAAAACAACCAATTTGCTTAAATAATCTCCGCAATGCCAACAACTGGGATGAATGTCATTTTAATTTCAAATGATGCCTTTGATTAAGGTTCTCCAGGTGGGAATTATGTTTAGAATATTCTCAGATATAACAGTATATTTACTCTAGGTAATCAAGGGACTGCTTTGAGTAGCTGTTCAAACACACTTATCTTAGCGCCAGGCCACTATCTATGTGGACAAGAAATTAAACGTATATAAAGCTGTCAACACATCCCAAATGCAGTGCCAGAGCGGAGGCACTGCAGAAGTAATTATTTTACCCTCTGAGGAATCAAAGCTGTGTAAGTGTATCATTGTTTGACAGAAACAGAAGCAAACATGCTAGTCATCACAGCACAAAGCTGATAAACACATTATTTCATGACCTGATGGGCAAAAACACAGATAATTCAGGCTTTACAATGGATGCTAGCAGTGTCTGTATCCATCCATTTTTTGATTACTACTGGTTAGGGTTGCGGTGAGTCTACTACCACTTCACCGGGTGCAGGGCAGGGTAATACACTATCTTAGGTAAAGCCAGGAAGGAGTGCCAATCCATTACTGGGCTCACACAGACTAGGACATTTTAGAGCGCCCAGTTCACCTGACCTCCACGTTTTGAACTGTGGGAGGAAACTGTTGTCCCAGGAGGAAACCCACAAACAAAGGGAGAACATGGAAGCTCCACTCAGATGGGGACAAGACCTCAAGAGCTGAGAGGCAAGCGTGCTAACCACCAAGTGCCCAAGCCATCATGAGTGTATGCAGGTATGTTGGGCTGTAATGAAAAACCTACTATGGTCCACATGCATACTTTGATGACCTGTAGGTGTGCCCGTTTTAAATTTTGTGTGCCATGCCAGTGGAGGCAAGAGGTAAATGGGCAGTCAAGCAGTGACTTGCCAACATAACCTGCCTACTATATAGTTGGACCAGTTCAGAGGTATTTATTAAACAGGGCAGCAAATCTACAGTCGACCACTTTATTGCCTGAGAGCAAAAAGATACCTGGGTACCACTGACAGCCATCAGTGGGGCAATATTCTTTCTACTGTTGGACCAACAGAAGTCCAATAACTTATTGCTACTGGGGACTGTGTTAGATTACAGGCTATTTTCTGCAGTGAAGATGCCATGGCCAGTCAGTGATGCTCCTTTTCTTTCTCACTATCAGTTGCCTTGTGACAGGGTTCAATGCACGTATAAATAAGTGAGCACACCAGTCAGTTGTAGAAGAGTGTAAAACCATCATTATGGGCAAATGACACAATCTGACTGATGTTTAAAAGGGCATGAAAATAGGGTAAACAGGGAAGGGTGGATGTTCTGAAGCTGCTGTTGTGAAGCTGTACTGAGAATAGACTTCTCATACATTGAGACAGTGGGGCAGACAAGTGATACAGAGGGGCAGACAAGTGATACAGAGGGGCAGACAAGTGATACAGAGCAATCGACATGCCACAGTGGACCACTTAAGCTCTAATGAACACAGGGGAATTAGGAATTATCAGGAATTAGCATTAAGTGAACAGTCAGTCAAGGATGATTATTTCCACTATTAGGCAGGTGGCCATAATACTGTAATATAACTATGTAGAAGAGCATGTGACTGACATTGGCATGTTGTCAACTGGGTTCGCAGGAGGCCTTTCCCAAACAAGACGAATGAATAAAATCATATTATTTTCACTTTACTGTTAATATTATGGTGTTTATACCAGCAGCTCCAACTTCAGGCTCAGTACTTGAGACTAGTTAGAATTCGCCAAATGAATCTGCCCTCATTCAGGATCTTTGTCTTCTTCTATTGTTTACATGGTAACAATATTCTATCTCAACTTCCTGTAATTGGTCCGAAAGCCCAAACCATATAGTTTTCACACTGCAAACAAAGTAAACAATGGTTCAGTTTATCTGGACTAAGACTTTAGTGGCTTGACCAAATGTTATAATAATAATAATAATAATAATAATAATAGAATGAAAGAAAAGGCAGGACTTAAATTGGATTTAAACACAGAAAGAGAGGGAGATAGACTGAGAGAGAGAGAGAGAGAGAGAGAGAGAGAGAGAGAGAGAGAGAAAGAAAGAGAGAGATAGGGTAGGGGCAGCAGCACTGAAAGACCTGCCACCCATAGTGGACAGTTAAACTTTGGGACAACCAGAAGAACAGAATCAGAGGACCTAAGTGAGCGTGGAGGTGCATGAGGCTGCTCAGACAGATAGGATGGAGCTAATCCATGCAAGGCCTTAGAGGTCAGTAGAAGGATTTTGTAGTGGATGCGTTCAGAGACGGTAACCAGTAGAGCTGATGGACAGCAGGGGTGATATGAGCAGAATTTTTTAGACTGGACTAAGATTCTGGCAGCTCTGAATATGCTGAAGAGGACGTAGAGTTTTAGCAGGTACGCCGCAGAAAAGAGCATTACAGTAATCCAATCGTGAGGTAACACAAGCATGCACCAGAGAAGAAAGCAGGGGGCGGAGTCCACTGATGTTGCGAAGGTGAAAAAATGCGGACTTGGTCTAGAGTTTTGGCACCTTTCACACCTGCTATTGTGGTTCAGACTAAACAGAAAAGTGATAAATGTGCACTAAGTGCTGTCTAGCACACAAACTTTATGATAATATTCATATATTTTGGTCCTAATATCCATGTGATACCCCCACCCATAGTCCACCTGTTGTCTATATCCATCCATAATCAACCATTCTATGAGAAAACTGTCAATTTCTAATCTATCTCTGGTCCAAAAATGGTTGGAAACCCTTGCAATACAGTGACAGATACTGCACAAGCAATAATATGCCAATAAATCAGTTTTTTTATATTTTATAATCAAAAATATGCTGTATCTGTGTCTACATAGGCAAGTCTATTCAACATTACTTAACGACTCCAGATGTAGTGCTACTTTAGCTAGCTTTACTAGCTTTATAGCTCCAGTGTACAACTATAGGACAAATATTTGCAGTTCAAAGTTTGCATACGGGCTGTTGATTGTTAGAAACTATGCTTTAGGTGCATGTTACCAGATTGTCAGTTGTTGGATGCACCACTGGAATGGGGATTTTATTGCACAGCTCATTTAAACAGCTGAAAAATGTCTTAAAATGCTGTTTATTTTAGCACATGCTCACGTAATGTCTTATAAAACCTGGAAAAGTACTCAATTTTGACCAGTTGTGACATACAAGCACATGTAGGATCAGAAGCAGTACATTATCTTCTTCTATGACAATGTAAACAACCACTAGTGTCACCACACATATGTAGACATCATAGTATCTTCTTGCTATACATTCACACACATGGACCGACATGCTGGAGCATCTCATTAGGCCTCCACCCATCACTCTTCTTCTACAGAGGTGTATTATGCCTGAAACTGAAGTCTGAGAACATCTGAGGTTCCATTCTTGCCATTTAAACTTGACAATAAATGACCAGAAAGATTTAAAACAGAGGTAAATGTTATTACAACTGTGACAATGACCTTGGTTGGAAAAGGTCATAGTTTGATCTTGAACTGAAGCTCAAGTTCAACTCACTCCCAGGAGGTTCTGACCCCCACCGTAGCTGTGCTATACCTTCATTTATCAGCAGAACCTGGTGAGGTTGCCACCTGGTTGCCTGGGCTGAGTTGGGGTATAAAGATGCAGGGAGGTGGGATGTTGTGAGGAAGTGCCAGACCACCCAGGACCTACTTCTACATTTCAGCATCCTTTAAAGATCGCATGCTCTTATGCAACTCTGAGTTCATGTTGATATGAACTACAAACAGGAATGCAGTTCTGTTCATGTGGCCAGTCTCAGTGGACTGGATGTACATCTCATAAGAACTGTAGAAAAAGTTCTTGTCGTACACATACAATGTGATATTTAATCTTAAAATATGCAAATGACAGCAGTACTGATGTAAATGTCAGGCGAGCACTAAATCAGGAAAAATCGTCACGCTCGATTTTCTGCTTCCTGCAGTAACTGTGTTTGAGATGCTCTTTAATTAAACGTGCTGCCTCTAACAACCTGGATGTGGATAGTTTCGAGAGAGAGAGATTCCTTAATTAATCTACTGAGTTTAGAAACCGCTTTCTGAAAGCGACCCATGCCACCAGCACCCCTGTAGAACGAACTCTGTCTGTGTGTCTGTATGTCCTCTAATGAAGGAATAGCATCTCCTGGGCTTCTCCTTTGGCTTAGCCTCTTTCTCCTCCATCTGCTGTCCCTCTCTATGGGGCTGTAGTGTAATTATAGTCATACACACACGCACACACACCCCTCGCCCGCACAAACGTTGTATATGACGATGTTGACATGGATTTTGGAGATACGGTACACCTTAAATAAACAGAGGACATTTCTGTGGGAGAATTATGAGAGTTGCTAGGTGATAAGGATGTGCAGGGATCGAGATGGTCCTCTATCATCTATCTCTAGCATTAGAAAAATTGATGATGATAGGATTATGACACAGCTAGACAGAACACTCTGGTGGCCTTGCTTTAATGACAGTCTTATTTAGAGCTGCTGATGAGACTATGAAAAAGCCACTCTGTACCCACTAAATGTGTCTAACTCATGTTCATGTAATCTTTTTACAATCATTGTATTGTTCACATCTTTTCATGCATTCATCTCCCAATGTGTGCCCATTGCCCCAGGGTCTTTTCACGTCCTTGCACTTTGCCATGATGTTTGGTTCAGTATGGTATAAATGTAGGGAGGTTGCCATTAACCCTCCTGTTAAGATATGGATCAATCTTTTCCACTTTTGACCTGTCTGAAAGAAATATCTGCATTATTTGTATTTAAAACAATGGTTTATTATTATTATTATTATTATTATTATTATTATTATTATTATTATTATTATTATTATTATTATTATTATTATTGCTCTTGCTATTAATAATAATAATAATAATAATAATAATAATAATAATAATAATAATAATAATAATAAACATTGTTTTCACTTTGGTTAAGTTAAAAATAATGCTGATGTGCATTTGTGCATTTCCCCTTAATCAATAACTGACTTATCCCTGCTAATACTGTTCAGCTTCATTTATGAGAACATCATTCTCTGAATTTTCAATGTTCCCAAAAGGTTTCAACTGCCCAGTTTTTCCTAACATTCCAAGAACTTTTTTTCATAAAAAAAAAACAAAAAAACAAAACAAACAAAAAAATATTTCTTAAATAAAAGGTCACAATAATCTAATAATCTTCATGTCACACCCACACACCCACACACACACATATACTGTATATATACTAATGCTGTGTGGACTTCAAACCAGGCAATGTAATGTTATTAAAATTTTGTTCATGGGACCTGGAGACAATTTTTCTTAATATTTATAGAACTTACTGTACATGTATACTATGGTGTGTAACATGGCAAGGCGAGGCTCAATCCCCAGTCTAAGAAAACCAACTATATCAATAAGAGTCCTTCTGCAAGACTCCTTAGACTACACTTATCTACTTAAATATATATAAATGAAAAGATGTATAGTTATACTGTGTATGTATATGTGTGTGTGTGTGTGTATATATATATATATATATATATATACACACACATACCCACACACACACACACACATACGTAAACAATATACGTATCTGGATCTTATTAGTGGTTTTGCTGCTTGTCATGGATATTTCACTGTAAAACGCTCATGCATGGCAGTCTTATACAAGTTGAAGATCACAGAACACAACTCTTCTACTTTTAAGAAGTATTTCCAGACTAATGAAGCATGTTGGTGTTGTTTTTTGTTTCTGTTGAATGCTACTTGCACTACATATCTTAAGTTCTGTTTCTTTCTAGTCACACAGTCAGAGGAAACATCAGTCAAAAGCTCTATTCCAGGCCTTTGAGGATGACCGGGCAGTCTACATTTTTGACCAAGTACTCAGTGTTCTAAATTGTCTGCTCAGGCGTGTTCAGAGCTTGGACCATCTCATTAGTTCTAATAGGCTGACAGTACTGGGTTGAGAAACACTGTCTATAGGACTTAATCTATACATGCTAGTCAATAAGTTCAGAAGTTCTCAGGTCTATATCTGGAAACCCTTTCCTCTGCGATATTCCAACTGTTTTCAATATTTCATGCACTCACACACTTGACCCAACTCATTAACTAATTATGAAGCCCTGAGTTGGATCAGGTCTAAACTGCACAGCAAGAGGTCTCTAGGTAAGAACTGGTATATGTGACCCCTAATAATAATAATAATAATAATAATAATAATAATAATAATAAGTCTTCGCTTTCCACTGGCTAAGGAGCCAGTGGAAAAGCTGAGTGTGGGTGCTGCTCAGGTTGCAGGCAGGTGGATTGGTTTCATCTCTAAGTATTTCCAGGCTAATGTTTAGCTTAGTGTATGAACGGTCTTCACGGATGCTGTACAATTAGGATGACCCATTGAAAGTAAACCTTTCACATCACTGTGGTAAGAAAACCTTGCAGCTCTATTATTGTCATTTGAAAACAAGAACTGAACAATAAACTGGTCCAACCGATACTACGCAAAGCCATAATTGTCCTATCCAGAGATGTAAGGTTCCCTCACCACAGTGATCCAAATATTCCTCTTTTCTTTACTTACTTCCAGGGATCCGGCTGAGAGGCTGGGGTTGGTGCTGCCTAGATTTCGAGGCAGAGTCCTGGTGCGCTCCACCGTGCCGGAGGTAAGGATGTGCCGGACTGACGACCGGCCCTGTTTGACTTGCAGCGTGTTGTGGGCGTTGGCATGGGCGGGCAGCTGCTTGAGCGTGCCGTATGAGCGATTCAGGTTCATGCTGATGTGGTCCACGGTGGTGAAGTCCGCGGGGTAGGCCTCGCTCTCGGCCGGGTGCAGGGTCAGAGGTGAAGGGGGAGGGGGGAAGGGTGGGTCGTCCACCGTGATGTTCAGGGGTTTGCCCTCGTCCTGGGGTGGAGGAGGAGGGGGTTTGAGGCTGACTGTCCGCCGTGGCAGGACCATGTAGTCCCCTTCGCCAGAACCCCCACCGCCCCCTGTTGGTTCTGAGGCATTAGGGGGCGGCCGGGCCCAGCCCAGTCCACTTTCAGTGCACAAGTAGACGGGAGCGGAGCGCTGATGCTGCTGCTGCCCTCCCTGCTCCACATTCACCTCCTTCTTCAAGGGCTGCTCACTGAGCTCGTTGAGGGGCCCCAGAGGGGGCACTTGCACCAGCAGGTTGGGGGGCGGGATGTTTCCAGGCAGGCTGCTGAAATTCACACCCTCCTGATGGGCTGCCAGCTTGGGGTCATCCTCGTCGTCCAGAGAGATCCGGGACAGAGTACCAGTGATGGTGGCCGGATTGCAGGTGTTCACCTCCTTAAAGATGACTGAAGGGGGGAGAGAGAAAGAGAAGGGGAGAGAGAGAGAGACAGAGAGAGAGAGAGAGAGAGAGAGAGAGAGAGAGAGAGAGAGAGAGAGAAAGAAAAAAA
>BRDA01010197.1:9093-29051 GCA_036984385.1 Crenuchus spilurus
AAAATATTGACATTTGCCATCTCCACATCATTGCATTCAGTTTTTATTCCCAATTTGTTTAGTGTCCCAACTTTTTTGGAATCCGGTTTGTATATGAATACATACCTCCTCTGTAAACCAGTAAGACCACCTCTCCCTGTCTGGTGTGCTCCTGTAACACTCTCTGCACCTGTAGATCAACATCCAAATTCATCATCCACAAATAACTCAAACAAACATCCATCTAAATATTCTAATATAATATTTATCTGCCTAGCCAACTACTTAATCTTTTTAGGGAATTAAGCATAATACTAATTCCATTAGGATTAAAACAAAATGAACATTAATTAATAATGAAATAATCAACACTGGCAGCCCAAGTGACCACCAGTAAACTCAAACCTAAGACCACAGAGCAGATATCTCAGTAAGCTGGAGCCAAAATGTGTCCAATGGTAATTAGCTCTTCTCCTTCTGAACAGGCTTAAGTTATCTGGCTAACTGACAGATCCTGCTTTGTGGATACTCCTCCGGTGTGTTCTCTTGATCAGTGCATTAAAGGCTAAGTCAGTTACCTGTGCGAAGCTCAGGCTCTGCACATCTGCACCGTTGATTTTGATGATGGCATCCCCTGGCTGGAGGGAGGGGCACTGCCGTCGGTCCCAGACCCTCTTGACCAGAGCGAGCTGCCCGCCCTGACCTCCGGCCGTCACACTGAAGCCCATCCCTCCTCCCTCACTCATTCCCAGAGCCACAGGCACCAGCTCGCCCCCGGCAACACCGCCGGTCAAGCTGCTGGGAGACTCCAGTCCACTCGGGGCAGGACGAGGAGGGTTATTTGCCGGGCAGCCGTTAAAGCCGCAAGGTGGGAGCTCTGTCGGAGGGGAGACCACAAGTGAGGTCTGGGGCATGAGGGGCCGCTGGCTGCTGGGGGCACCTGGAGGAACAGCAGCAGGCCCCACCTCAGGCTGAGGGAGAGGCAAAATACCACTGGAGAGGTCGCTCTCGGAAGACTTGGAGCTGTGGTGGGCCAGAGAGGGGGCCGGGAGGGTGTTGTTGTTGTAGGTGCGAATGAGGGAGGCTCTGTTTCAGCAAAGGCAAAGAAATTTAAGAAAGATTAAAAGAAACCACGTAAAAGAAGTTTTGCTATACAGTAGTGATGTTATCCAGTAGTGATGATACATAGTAGTGATGTTATACAGTAGTGATGTTATACAATAGTGATATTACATAGTAGTGATATTATTCAGTAGTGACACTACATAGTAGTGATATTATACAATAGGGAAGTTACAGAGTAGTGATGTTGCATAGTAGTGATGTTATACAGTAGTGATGTTATATAATAGTTATATTACATAGTAGTGATATTACACAGTTTTTTATACAGTATATATTACGTAGTAGTGATATACAATAGGGATGTTACATAGTAGCGATGTTACATAGTAGTGATGTTATATAGTAGTGATTTTACATAGTAGTGATGTCATACAGTAGGGATGTTACATAGTAGTGATGTTACACAGTAGGAATATTACATAGTAGTGATGTTAGACAGTAGGGATGTTACCTAGTAGTGATGTTACAGTAGTGATTTTACATATTACAGATCTTATATAGTAGTGATCTTATAAAGTAGTGATGTTATACAGTAGTGATGCTATACAATAGTAGTGATGTTATACAGTAGTGATGTTACATAGTAGTGATGTTATACAGTAGTGATATTACATATTAGTGCTGCTATAGTAGTGAGGTTAAAGAGTAGTGATGTTTAGAGTAGTGATGTTATAGAGTAGTGATGCTACAGTAGTGATGTTATAGTAGTGATGTTATAGAGTAGTGATATTACGTAGTAGTGATATTATACAATAGGGATTAACATCCCTATTGTATAATATCACTACTACGTAATATCACTACTAATACAGTAGTGATGTTATACAGTAGGAATATTACATAGTAGTGATGTTATACAGTAGGGATGTTACCTAGTAGTGATGATACACAGTAGTGATGTTATACAGTAGTGATGCTATAATAGTGATGCTATACAATAGTAGTGATGTTATAGAGTAGTGATGTTACATTGTAGTGATGTTATACAGTAGTGGTGTTACATAGTAGTGATGCTATAGTAGTGATGTTATAGAGTAGTGATGTTACATAGTAGTGATGTTATAGAGTAGTGATGTTATAGAGTAGTGATGTTACATAGTAGTGATGCTACAGTAGTGATGTTATAGAGTAGTGATATTACGTAGTAGTGATATTATACAATAGGGATGTTACATAGTAGTGATGTTATACAGTAGTGATGTTATACAGTAGGAATGTTACATAGTAGTGATGTTATACAGTAGGGATGTTACCTAATAGTGATGTTACAGTAGTGATGATACACAGTAGTGATGTTATACAGTAGTGATGCTACAATAGTGATGCTATACAATAGTAGTGATGTTATAGAGTAGTGATGTTATACAGTAGTGATGTTACATAGTAGTGATGTTATACAGTAGTGAATTTACATAGTAGTGATGTTATACAGTAGGGACGGTACCTTATAGTGATGTTACAGTAGTGATTTTACATATTACAGATCTTATAAAGTAGTGATGATACATAGTAGTGATGTTATACAGTAGTGATGTTATAGTAGTGATGCTATACAATAGTAGTGATGTTATAGAGTACTGATGTTACATAGTAGTGATGTTATACAGTAGTGATGCTATAGTAGTGATGTTACATTGTAGTGATGTTATACAGTAGTGAATTTACATAGTAGTGATGTTATACAGTAGGGACGGTACCTTATAGTGATGTTACAGTAGTGATTTTACATATTACAGATCTTATAAAGTAGTGATGATACATAGTAGTGATGTTATACAGTAGTGATGTTATAGTAGTGATGCTATACAATAGTAGTGATGTTATAGAGTACTGATGTTACATAGTAGTGATGTTATACAGTAGTGATGCTATAGTAGTGATGTTACATTGTAGTGATGTTATACAGTAGTGAATTTACATAGTAGTGATGTTATACAGTAGGGACGGTACCTTATAGTGATGTTACAGTAGTGATTTTACATATTACAGATCTTATAAAGTAGTGATGATACATAGTAGTGATGTTATACAGTAGTGATGTTATAGTAGTGATGCTATACAATAGTAGTGATGTTATAGAGTACTGATGTTACATAGTAGTGATGTTATACAGTAGTGATGCTATAGTAGTGATGTTACATTGTAGTGATGTTATAGAGTAGTGATGTTACATAGTAGTGATATTATAGAGTAGTGATGTTACATAGTAGTGATGCTACAGTAGTGATGTTATAGAGTAGTGATATTATGTAGTAGTGATATTATACAATAGGGATGTTACATAATGTAGTAGTGATGTTACATAGTAGTGATGTTATACAGTAGTGATATTATACAATAGTGATGCTATACAGTAGGAATGTTACATAGTAGTGATGTTATACAGTAGGGATTTTACCTAGTAGTGATGTTACAGTAGTGATTTTACATAGTAGGGATCTTATATAGTAGTGATCTTATAAAGTAGTGATCTTATAAAGTAGTGATGATATACAGTAGTGATACTATAGTAGTGATGCTATAGTAGTGATGTTACATAGTAGTGATGTTACATAGTAGGGATGTTATACACTAGGGATGTTATACAGTAGGAATGTTAACATAGTAGTGATGTTATACAGTAGGGATGTTACACAGTAGTGATGTTATACAGTAGGGATGTTACCTAGTTGTGATGTTACAGTAGTGATTTTACATAGTACAGATCTTATTAAGTAGTGATGATACATAGTAGTGATGTTATACAGTAGTGATGCTATAGTAGTGATGCTATACAATAATAATGATGTTATAGAGTAGTGATGTTATAGAGTAGTGATGTTATACAGTAGTGATGCTATACAATAGTACTGATGTTATAGTAGTGATGTTATAGAAGTGATGTTACATAGTAGTGATATTATAGAGTAGTGATGCTACATAGTAGTGATGTTACATAGTAGTGATATTATAGAGTAGTGATGCTACATAGAAGTGATATTACGTAGTAGTCATATACAATAGGGATGTTACAAAGTAGTGATGTTACATAGTAGTGATGTTATACAGTAGTGATGTTATACAATAGTGATATTACATAGTAGTGATATTACGTAGTAGTCATATTATACAATATAGTAGTGATGTTACATAGTAGTGATGATATAGTAGTGATGCTATACAGCAGTGATGTTATAGTAGTGATGTTATAGAGTAGTGATGTTACACAGAAGTGATGTTACACAGTAGTGATATTATAGTATGGATTTTACATAGTACGGATCTTATATAGTAGTGATCACATAAAGTAGTGATGTTGAGGTAGTGATACATAGTAGTGATGTTATAGAGTAGTGATATTACGTAGTAGTGATATTATACAATAGGGATGTTCCATACTGTAGTAGTGATATTACATAGTAGTGATATTACGTAGTAGTCATATTATAAAATAGGGATGTTACATAGTAGTGATGTTATTCAATAGTGATGTTATACAATAGTGATATTACATAGTAGTGATATCGTTCAGTAGTGATATGTAGTAGTGATATACAATAGGGATGTTACATAGTAGAGATGTTATACAGTAGTGATGCTATAGTAGTGATGCTATACATTAGTGATGTTATAGTAGTGATGTTATAGAGTAGTGATATTACATAGTAGTGATGTTATACAGTAGTGATGTTACATAGTAGTGATGTTATACAGTAGGGATATTACAGTAGGGATTTTACATAGTATGGATCTTATATAGTAGTGATCACATACAGTAGTGATGTTGTAGTAGTGATACATAGTAGTGATGTTATATACAAACCGGATTCCAAAAAAGCTGGGACACTAAACAAATTGTGAATAAAAACTGAATGCAATGATGTGGAGATGGCAAATGTCAATATTTTATTCAGAATAGAACATAAATCACAGATCAAAAGTTTAAACTGAGAGAATGTATCATTTTAAGGGAAAAATATGTTGTTTCAAAATTTCATGGTGTCAACAAATCCCAAAAAAGTTGGGACAAGGCCATTTTTACCACTGTGTGGCATCCCTCCTTCTTCGTACAACACTCAACAGACGTCTGGGGACAGAGGAGACCAGTTTCTCAAGTTTAGAAATAGGAATGCTCTCCCATTCATGTCTAATACAGGCCTCTAACTGTTCAATCGTCTTGGGCCTTCTTTGTCGCACCTTCCTCTTTATGATGCGCCAAGTGTTCTCTAAAGGTGAAAGATCTGGACTGCAGGCTGGCCATTTCAGTACCCGGATCCTTCTCCTACATAGCCATGATGTTGTGATTGCTGCAGAATGTGGTCTGGCATTATCTTGTTGAAAAATGCAGGGTCCTCTCTGAAAGAGATGACGTCTAGATGGGAGCATATGTTGTTCTAGAACCTGAACATAGTTCTCTGCATTAATGGTGCCTTTCCAGACATGCACACATGTGCCCATGCCACAAGCACTCATGCAACCCCATACCATCAATGATGCAGGCTTCTGAACGGAGCGTTGATAACAACTTGGGTTATCCTTGTCCTCTCTGGTCCAGATGACATGTTGCCCCAGTGTTCCATAAAGAACTTCAAATCGTGACTCATCTGACCACAGAGCAATCTTCCATTTTGCCACACTTTTAAAAGACCCCTGGCCCAGTACAAACGTCTGAGCTTGTGGAGCTTGCTTAGAAATGGCTTCGTCTTTGCACTGTAGAGTTTCAGCTTGCAACGGCGGATGGCACGGTGAATTGTGTTCACTGACAATGCTTTCTGGAAGTATTCCTGAGCCCATTCTGTTATTTCCTTGAGAGTGGCATTCCTGTTTGAGGTGCAGTGACGTTTAAGGGCCCGGAGATCACGAGCATCACGAGTTTTACGGCCTTGACCCTTACGCACAGCGATTGTTCCAGATTCTCTGAATCTTTTGATGATGTTATGATGATAACTTAAAAGTCTTTGCTATTTTACGCTGGGTAACACCATTCTGGTATTTCTGCGCAACAATGGTGGAATTGGTGATCCTCTACCATCTTGGCTTCAGAGAGACACTGACACTCTGAGAAGCTCTTTTTATACCCAATCATGTTGTCAATTGACCTAATTAGTGTAAATTGGTATTCCAGCTGTTCGTTATATGCTCAATTTCCTTTTCCCAGCCATTTGTCACAACTTTTTTGGGATTTGTTGACACTGTGAAATTTTGAGTCAACATATTTCTCCTTTATAATGTTACACTTACTCAGATTAAACTTTTGATCTATGTTCTATTATGAATAAAATATTGACATTTGCCATCTCCACATCATTGCATTCAGTTTTTATTCACAATTTGTTTAGTGTCCCAACTTTTTTGGAATCTGGTTTGTATATGTGAATGTGAGTTTAACCCTTTCCAAACCTTGTCCAGGTCTATGTGTAGTAATCAGTTGGTATTTAACTGATGTGTTGTCAATATGTGTGTGTGTGTGTGAGTGTGTGTGTGTGTGTGTGTGTGTGTGTGTGTGCGCATTACCTCCGTGTGACTGCAGAGCTGACCTCAGTGTCGCTGTGACTGGAGCTCAGTCTCTCAGATCGTGCTGTGGGTGGGTTCGAGGACACACCCACCAGCCCCACAGTTACGTTTCCATTGGGTATTGGGTATGATGGTGGAGCTGGCGCATTGCCGTTAGCATCCAGGGCTTCTTTCTGCATACGAGGGTAGAAGCCATTGTGGAGGGAGACGGTGCGGTTGAGGTTAGAAAGCCCCTCAGGGGGTGGTTTGGGCTGAGCTGAGCCTGGTGCCGGGTCAGAGGGGGATGTCAAACTGGTCTTGGGACAGCCGTCAGGATTGTAAAGCATGGGGTAACCTCTGCGCAGCACCACGTCCACACTGTGGCCCATAGGTACAGCCTTCAGCATCTCCACAATCTCCTTATGAGACATACCGAGCACACAGCTGTCATTTATGTAGACTAGGATGTCCGCTGAGAGAGAGAGAGAGAGAGGGAGAGAGAGGAGAGAGAGAGAGTGAGATAAGATAATAGGGTACTGGGTTAATGGTGAAAACATGGTGGAGCCAGAATCTCAGAAACCACTAACTCTGTGGGATGTTCTAGACACGGACGTAATTTGGACGGGAGCATGTCCCCTGCACTTTTTCAAAAGGCAGTTCTGGTCCCCTGCAGTTTTTACCATCCAAAAACAGTATTACGCTATATTAAAAGAAGACTGGTGAAGCATTAGGACCCAGCAGAAAACAGGCCGCTCAACCTGAAGGTAGAGAGCCAACAAGCTCATCAATTGGCTCTGCTGTTTGTTGCTAACATGTGATTGGCACACTCGCTCGTGAATCTTTTTATACTCTTGTGCTGGGGATTCACTGCAAACAGCAAATCAGAAAGCAGTAATCTGATCATTCTGTGGATATAATATGTATATATTCTAGGTATAATTCTATGTAAAAGAGGTCCATTGACCATACATTCCAAAAATAAGTATAAAATTGGTTGTAATGAAGAGTGATATTAACTAACAAAGTGAAACAAAGATTTGGGTGATAATTTTATGCTACATGCTTTTAACAGCTTATTAATATTTAATTATTTATTAATATTAATATTAATATTATTATAGTTATTATTAGTATATTATTAATAGTAACTAATAAAAAAAGCACAAGCAACCTGGTCGGCTATAGGTCCGACGATGCTGTTGAGTTTCGTGGTTACACGTTAAAAGCCCTAGGAGGAGTAGTTGTTCAAATTTTGTGAATAGAATAATAATAATAACTAGAAAAGTGCATTTCCTGAAGGAAACGCGGGATATTGCGCATTGCTAACATGACCCACAAGCTAAGGTATCCCAGTTGGTTTCTAAGGTGATGCTTTGGTATTTGTGGTGGTTGCTATGGCCCCCAAGGCTGTTGCTATGCCACCCAAGGCCGTTGCTATGCCACCCAAGGCCGTTGCTATGCCACCCAAGGCCGTTGCTATGGACCCCAAGGCCGTTGCTATGCCACCCAAGGCCTTTGCTATGCCACCCAAGGCCGTTGCTATGCCACCCAAGGCCGTTGCTATGGGTCCCAAGGCCGTTGCTACGGGTCCCAAGGCCGTTGCTATGGCATCCAAGGTGGTTGCTATGGTACCCAAGGCGGTTGCTATGGCACCCAAGGCGGTTGCTATGGGTCCCAAGGCCGTTGCTATGGGCCGCAAAGCCGTTGCTATGGCACCCAAGGCGGTTGCTATGGCACCCAAGGCGGTTGCTATGGCACCCAAGGCGGTTGCTATGGGTCCCAAGGCCGTTGCTATGGGTCCCAAGGCCGTTGCTATGGGTCCCAAGGCCGTTGCTATGGTTCCCAAGGCCGTTGCTATGGGCCCCAAGGCGGTTGCTATGGGTTGCAAAGCGGTTGCTATGGGCCGCAAGGAGGTTGCTATGGCACCCAAGGCCGTTGCTATGGCCCCCAAGGCCGTTGCTATGGGCCGCAAGGCCGTTGCTATGGGCCGCAAGGCCGTTGCTATGGCACCCAAGGCCGTTGCTATGGCACCCAAGACGGTTGCTATGGGCCCCAAGGCGGTTGCTAGGGGACCTAAGGCGGTTGCTAGGGGACCTAAGGCGGTTGCCATGTGTCTATGTGAAAATGAATGTGAAGAACGAGGGATGAAAAGATGACAAAAAGAGAAGTGCGGGTCAGTATGGCCCTGCACTACAGCTCTGTTGCTTTGCAATGCGCAATATAATAATAATTTTACGAATTATTAGGAAAATATGAATTAATAATATTTTAAGTAATGTATTAATATTAACTAATTAACTATAATAAAAAATAATTTAAGTTCAAGCCCACACCGCTCCAACCCCTAACCACCCCCTCCTCTTTCTGCACGTGCACATGTGAAAATAAAGCATTATGATTGTGTCCTGTGTTTTAGTGTAGTGTAGTGAAAGCTCACTACACGTGAGCAGGCAGTGGTTTGTGTCAGGATAGAAAGATTAAAACCTCCACAACCCATCAGGATTAAGAACAGATCAACAGATTCAAAGCATTCAAACCCTACCAATCACATCACTCCAATCCACGGGGGGGGAGAGAGAGAGAGAGAGAGAGAGAGAGAGAGAGAGAGAGAGAGAGAGAGAGAGAGAGACAGAGAAAGAGAGAGGGCAATGTAATTGAGATGGAAAGAGGACAAGTGCGAAGCTAGAGAATATGAAACGAGTGAGGAAATGGATGGATGAGAGGAGAGATAAGAGGATACAGGACGGAGAGCAAACATCTTGTTTTGCCAGAATCCATTTTTCAATCCATCTCTCTACTCTCTCTCTCTCTCTCTCTCTCTCTCTCTCTATCTATCTATCTCTCTGTTCTTTTTATCCCTTCTCTATCCTCTTTTATTTCAGCTGTGGATGCTGATAAGACTTATATCCAGCACTGGACAGTACTTCTCTCCTCTGTCTGACAGTGAGAGACATGGTTCATTCTGATCTCACACAGATCTAATAACACACTGACTGTCCGATCTACAGTTACAGACAGGCAACTGCCCAGCAACAGCTCAACAACCAATGAGAAGACCATAGCAACTGCCCAGCAACACCTCAGCAACCATTCAGGAGACCATGGTCACTGCCCGGCAACACCTCAGAGACCACTCAGGAAACCATAGTAACTGCCCAGCAACACCTCAGTAACCACTCAGGAGACCATAGTAGCTGCCCAGCAACACCTCAGCGTCCATTCAGGAGACCATAGTAACTGCCCAGCAACACCTCAATAACCGCTCAGGAGACCATAGTAACTGCCCAGCAACACTTCAGCAATGATTCAGGAGACTATAGTAACTGCCCAGTCACACCTCAGTAACTGCTCAGGAGACCAGATTAACTGCCCAGCAACACCTCAGCGACCACTGAGGAGACCATTGTAACTGCCCAGCAACACCTCAGCAAGCACTCAGGAGACCATAGCAACTGCCCAGCAACACATCAGCAAACATCCAGGAGACAAGTAAACAAACACCTAGCAATACTTTAGCATCCTCCTAGCTATGTCCTAGCAACCACATGGGGATTGCAATGGCTGTACAATCACCTGCCATTTTCTTCAGGAAATGAAGCTCTGGCATGAATTCTAGTTTAACTTATAACTGTACATTTCTTACTTGTTTTAAGCATCTTTCTGTGAAAGTAAAATAATCTCACTATATTAACAGATCATTTTGTTTGTTTAAAGCACTAACCTAAAAGCCAGCAAACTGTTCAATCGTCTTGGGCCTTCTTGGGCCAAATGTTCTCTATAGCTGAAAGATCTGGACTTCATGGCGTCAACAAATCCCAAAAAAGTTGGGACAAGGCCATTTTTACCACTGTGTGGCATCCCCCCTTCTTCGTACAACACTCAACAGACGTCTGGGGACAGAGGAGACCAGTTTCTCAAGTTTAGAAATAGGAATGCTCTCCCATTCATGTCTAATACAGGCCTCTAACTGTTCAATCGTCTTGGGCCTTCTTTGTCGCACCTTCCTCGTTATGATGCGCCAAATGTTCTCTATAGGTGAAAGATCTGGACTGCAGGCTGGCCAATTCAGTACCCGGATCCTTCTCCTACGTAGCCATGATGTTGTGATTGCTGCAGAATGTGGTCTGGCATTATCTTGTTGAAAAATGCAGGGTCTTCCCTGAAAGAGATGACGTCTAGAAGGGAGCATATGTTGTTCTAGAACCTGAAGTTCTCTGCATTAATGGTGCCTTTCCAGACATGCAAGCTGCCCATGCCACAAGCACTCATGCAACCCCATACCATCAGTGATGCAGGGTTCTGAACGGAGCGTTGATAACAACTTGGGTTATCCTGGTCCTTTCTGGTCCGGATGACATGGCATCCCAGTGTTCCATAAAGAACTTCAAATCATGACTCATCTGACCACAGAACAGTCTTCCATTTTGCCACACTCCATTTTAAAAGACCCCTGGCCCAGTGCAAACGTCAGAGCTTGTGGAGCTTGCTAAGAAATGGCTTCCTCTTTGCACTGTAGAGTTTCAGCTAGCAATGGCGGATGGCACAGTGGATTGTGTTCACTGACAATGCTTTCTGGAAGTATTCCTGAGCCCATTCTGTCATTTCCTTGACAGTGGCATTCCTGTTTGAGGTGCAGTGATGTTTAAGGGCCCAGAGATCACGAGCATCCAGTACAGTTTTACGGCCTTGACCCTTACGCACAGCGATTGTTTCCAGATTCTCTGAATCTTTTGATGATGTTATGCAAGGTTGATGATGATAACTTAAAAGTCTTTTCTATTTTACACTGGGTAACACCATTCTGGTATTGCTGCACTATCTTTCTGTGCAACAATGGTGGAATTGGTGATCCTCTTACCATCTTGGCTTCAGTGAGACACTGACACTCTGAGAAGCTCTTTTTATACCCAATCATGTTGTCAATTGACCTAATTAGTGTTCCAGCTGTTTGTTATATGCTCAATTTCCTTTTTCCAGCCACTTATTGCTACTTGTCCCAACTTTTTTGAGATTTGTTGACACTGTGAAATTTTGAATCAACATATTTCTCCTTTAAAATGTTACATTTACTCAGATTAAACTTTTGATCTGTCATCTATGTTCTATTACGAATAAAATATTGACATTTGCCATCTCCACATCATTGCATTCAGGTTTTATTCACAATTTGTTTAGTGTCCCAACTTTTTTGGAATCCGGTTTGTATTTCATATTTAAAATGTATCTAATTTTTATAGGATGAAAAAGCTTTTTAAAGTTTTAGGGAACTGGATGGCAAAATTCAGTTTAACAGCTGCTGTGATTTAGAAACCCCACGTTCTGCCATGTTTGAAAATGCTGGGGAAGCAAGCGTGGTGGGCGTGGCTCTGTCCCAGAGGTGGACTCAAATCTGCTGTCAATCCAAAATCAGTGACCAATGGAAATTCAAGGCTAACGCCGCCTTCTAAGTCCCACCCACACGTGAAAAGTGTTCCAAAACTCGGAAGCCAAAAAATGCTGAGCAGAAGGAAAGAGAGATTCCAGAAGCAAGAAACCTTACCAGAAAAAGCAAAAAAAACAAAAACAAAAAAACAAACAAACAAACAAAAAAAAAACAACAGAAAACAATGAAACCAAAAAGTTTTGAAAAATAAAAAAAAAATGAAAACATTGAAACCAAAAATGGTCAAAATGCAAACGTAACATTTAATGAAATAAACATTACATTTATATTTAATATATAAATTTTTTGCATTCACAAGATACTTTATGGTCTTGTTTCTGTGGATTTTGCTTGCAGATTTATTTTTGCTATTGTGAAACTTTTGACACAAAAATCACTCAATAATCAACAGCCCATTCCAGGAAATTCATGTCATACGTGGCCCACTCGTTATAAACTGTAGTGTCATTAGTAATAACCGTACAACATGAACACAGTCACCATTTTCTTCACTCATAGTCACAGTGTACACTTCTCTTACCCAGAAAAGTTCATTTTAAGGGTATAAAATTATTATATCTCCAATAAATAATTTAACCAATGACCAGCAGTGTTATCACCATCTCTCTAACTGATCCAGCTTCCATTAACACCATTACAGCTTCTACTGTCTGAGCTAAAATATTCACTTCAGAGTACAGCATCACTTCTTTCTTTTGCATAAAAATGTACAGTATTATTTAAATACAAATCATTACATTTATCTCAGTGAAATATGTCAATATAGTTCAAACCTCGATATGGTGTAGCCATCAACACCAACTAAATATCAATGTAACCCTCTCAGCTTTAACATCCACTGTAACACACACTAACACACCACCATGTCAGTGTCACTGAGAATCATCCACCTGCTCTGTGGGGGGCCCTGACCATTGAATTGAACAAAGTATACAGAGCAACAGATGATCTACAGTCTGTACAAAGTGTACCTGTACGCTCAGTGGAGCTGAGTGGAGATACAGGGTGTGTGTACTGAATAAAGTGAACATGTGTATATAAAGGCAGTTTGAACTTTTTACGTTAAATATTATTTATGGTGCCTTCTGGTGATCAGTCCTATTTTTATATCTTGAGTAGTGATTGGCTGTAAGAGAACATTCACTGATCTGTTGAATAAATCCGTCTCAGGGCTGGAGAACATTAAATAATGTATACAGATGTTTATATGAAGCGATAAGGCAGAGTTCTGACCAGCAGAGGGCAGTACAAAGATTGACCTTAAATGTGAACATAAAATGAAATGCTTGAGTTTACACTTAAATTTAATTTCATTTGTAAATTGAGTTCTGAGAACTGAACTGAATTCATTTAAATGATTTAGTGCTTTAACCAAAAAATTCAGTGTTGGGACTGATTTTTGTACAGGTGACCCCCCTTGAGGAACAAAGGTAGAGTGACTGTGAGGTGTTTAAGTGCTTTAATAGTAGTTTTAATACATGTTTTATTTCAATTTTAATATATATATATATATATATATATATATATATATATATATATATATATATATATATATATATATATATATATATAATTATTAATTTTATTAATTTGCTTTATTTTCTTTTTTATATAGAGATCAATTTTACACTTACATTTTATATTTTTTCATTTAATTTATTTTTTATTGTTTTTACAGTTCTTGTTAGTTATATAATTTTTTTATACATTTTATAATTTTATCTATTCATTTTTTCTTTTCTTGTCAAGTTCTATATAAATAAAGTTTTGATTGATTGATTGATTGATTTAGGTTTAGTCGGGGGGGTAGTGGGGGAGTAACATCTGCATTATATTTGTCATTAAATTGAGCAAAAACCAATTAACCAATTACATACTGCAGTATTACAATGTCTTTAATGTACCTTCCTGCGATCAGTGTATTTATGAAATAAACTATAAGATAAAAAAGAAGAACCTGCTCTTTTGAAATCAGGACTATTAAAGAGTTTATTCTGCTTTTGTTGGAGTTTCTTTTGATTTTTTGCTGTGAGGATTTGATTGTATTCAGCCAAAAGAGCATCAGGATGTTGGATGATCACCACCACCGCCTCCCAAAAGTACTGGATGGAGCAGAGACCACAGCTCAATGCCGGGGGGCTTTATACCCCCATAGCTCACACCTGGCATGCCAACAGGTTGATGTTTAGTCCTGTTCTATTGGCAGTATGTCTCTACAGAGAGTGTCAGCTGAATGCATTCATTAGAAGGGATGTCCACACACTTTTGGACATAGAGTGTATGTTTTACTGTAGAGTCAGATCACCTCATCTGTTAACTATTTGGACATAAGAAGTTCCTCTAGTGTGACACAGTGAAAATGACTGAGGGACAATGATGCAGTAATGAGAGAATAAAATGTGCTCTGCATCGACACTGAGAGTTACAGGTGTACCTGTGTTAAGTGCAGGTGGCCCTCCAGGTGTGACGCTGTACACCTGCAGAAACTCTCTGGGCCGGCTCCCCCCCACGATGTTGAAGCCAAAGCCTCGGGGCCCTTTGGACAGACGTGTGTGTATGGAATAGCCCTTCAGGTCAGACGGCTGGTCTGTGAATGGAGGCACTGAAGCACACACGCACACACACACACACACACACACACACACACACACACACACACACACACACACACACACACACACACACACACACACACACACACACCGTTAGCTGTCATGTCAACAGATGGTATGCTTAATTCAGCGATTCATATTAATGTCTACAGACCTGCTGCCCTGTCTGTGTTAAGTGCCTGAAGGGTCACAGTTTAAACCTGAAAAACTGAAACCTCAGCACCCCCTGCTGGCCACCAGACTTTACTATTATACTTTATACACAGCCTGCAAACCCTTCAGATTTAAAAAATGCATGTTTCACTTTATAATCCCTCCTTCATTAATGATAAATCACAGCTATATAAATGATGAATAATTCATATATTTATTAGTTATTAGTCAACTGCGCCAGACTGACTGTTTTACATGTTTTATCACTGAATTTATTAACAGCTGAGAGTTGCATTAAAGACTCGGCATTAAAGGTTAAACATAACATTAAACATGATTATTTCTGTTTATTCACTCTTTTATGCATCTGGTGTTTCACACACATACATTTATATATATATATACATATATATATATATATATATCATATCAGAGGCGATTGCTCTAAGACTGCAAGGGAAGCTCAGCTTCCCCTAAAATGTCAAAAAATAAGTGATCAATAATATACTGTTGTGTGTACATGTCATTGACTAAATATGCGCTACAACGCGCTCAACTTTTGTTCAGAATCAGCTTCTTATCACTGGTAATGACGCGGCTTTCCTCTCACTCATTCCTGCAGCTTCACAGTGCTTTAAGCAGGGTGGACGCTCAGCATCCACAGAGTTCAATGGCAAAGCAAAGCGTGCAGCGAAACGAGACGAGTCATTGGATAAACGCTGGGCTTTGTCCCGCCCATCGGCAAAGGGATGCCAGTGTCTCGGGGAGCTCTCATGCCTGTTTACCTTCTGGCTCTCTCCTTTTAGGTAGGCTGTTTAGATAGTTCTGCTGGAGTCAATAGCCTCACTCTGATATGTCTCATAATCCTTGTGCTCTATAAATCCAAACAGAACTAATTAAATTTTTTGTATCTTTGCGAGTGAGTGATTGCCCACCGGTCCGCTCCAAGGTTGATGGAAGGCTGATTACTATTCACTCCATGATGCTTCCCTGGATCAGATGCCCACCAACGACCAGCTACTGTGGCCTGCTCCAGATACCTTACTCTACTGCCTACATTGGAGTTCAAATGGACTTTCTGGCCATTATCATTGCACCCACTATCATCATCATTCCTGTCCCACTACTGTCACCATATCAGCTCACCTGAACTTTACATCAAGATCATATGATTATGATTCATTACACACTTAGAATTAGCAGACCAGAGGAGGATGGGTCCCCCATGTGAGTCTGGTTCCTCCCAAGGTTTCTTCCTCCAGCTCTGAGGGAGTTTTTCCTTGCCACTGTCGCCGTTGGCATGCTCACCGGGGATTAGGGATTAATGATTTTATGTCTGTTATTGCTAACCCTGTAAAGCTGCTTTGTGACATCAGTTGTAAAAAGCGCTTTATAAATAAAATTTGATTGATTGATTGATCAGCATCTCTGGGGGTCTATGGGGCAGTGGGCTGGCCTCGGCTGGCCCGGACGCTCAGCTTCTGCATGATGATTGGATGATCTGTCTGAGGCTGAATCCCTTTTTGATTGACAGCTAAATGAGCTAATCAGTGATATTTTTGTGTAAACATCCGTGGGAGCATTTTTTAAATTTTCATTCTGTTCTGAGTTGAACCGAAGACTTTCCTAATAATCTTAGCGGCATTTTCTTTGTTAAAAACGACTAGCGACAAATCGAGCTTCTATTTCTGGTGTTTTTTTTGTAGCTGCTTGTGTTTGGAGACTGACTTCTATCACTCCTTCTGACTTCTATCAAAGTTTCAGGCCAGCGGATGCTGCTGAGCCTCTCCACCGTCACAAAGCACTAACAGGCGGACACACTTCACACTAGCCTCGCGGCAGTCCCAGCTAGTGAGCTAGCAGGTGTAGAGAGCTTCTCCTGTTTAAAGCGGCTCAAGTCTTACACCCGCAACACCATGAGCCAAGGCCGTTTATAGCTCTGCTGGCCATTGAGAGGACACTAGTCAAGGCCCTGGAAAAGACGCCTTGTTGGTACGACAGGATCACAGATCATTTTCTTGAAAAGGAAAGGAGGGTAGAATTTACGTAGAAATAAACCGACACATTTTATGATGTAGCCCGAAATTGAGCTTCCCCTCCTTCAACCGCCACTGTATATATATATATATATATATATAAGAAGAGATTGAGAGTGAGAGAAACAGAAAGAGTGGGACAGAGAGAGATAAATAGAAGAAGAAAAGAGAGCAGAAGGGCGAGCGTGGTTTGGACTGGATGGGAGAGAAATCCAGGGATAAGATGGAAAGAGAAAACGGCTGTAAGAGAGTTCATTAATCTCTCTTTGAGGAATTATCACGAGAGAGAGAGAGCGAGAGAGAAAGAGAAAGAAAGAGAGTGTGAGATAGAGACAGAGCTAGAGACACAGAAAGAGACAGAGCATAAGAGGGTGAGAGAGTGATTTTGATGAAGTAAAGAAAACGTGAAATATACAGTGGTATGAAAACGTTTGGTAATTTTCATGATTTTCCTTTATAAGTCATTGTTGGTACGGATCAACAACTTCAGTTAAATATATCGTATAGCAGACGAACACACTGATATTTGAGAAGTGAAATTAAGTTTATAGGATTTACAGAAAGCCTCTCCTTGTGCAAAGTGTGCTGAAGAGCCGAACGATGCAGAGTGACACCATCTGCAGCAAGATGATGTTGTAGGTCTTTGGAGCTGGTCTGTGTTTTGACTATGACTGTTCTCACCATCCTTTGCCTCTGCCTATCTGAGATTTTTCATGGTCTGCCACTTCAGGCCTTAACTAGAACTGTGCCTGTGGTCAAGGGTGCCCAAATTTATGCACTTGCTTATTTTAGTTTAAATAGTTATTGCACACTTTCTGTAAATTCTATAAACTTAATTTCACTTCTCAAATAGCACTTCATCTGCAATACGATATATTTAACTGAAATTGCTAATAACAACCAATGATTTATAAAGGAAAATCATGAAAATTATCAGGGGTGCCAAACTTTTTCATACCACTGTAATGAATTTAAAGACGAGTGAGAGTGATAGATAGACAGACAGACAGACAGACAGACAGACAGACAAACTGGCCAATGGCCTGATTAAATAGCTGTCAATTGGTTTGGTGTTGCTGATGTGTGCTCCTGCTGCTCGGTCTGCTTCTCTCTCTCTCTCTCTCTCTCTCTCTCTCTCTCTCTCTCTCTCTCTCTCTCTCTCTCTGACTAACTGTCGCGTCTCTGTTTCTCTCTCTCTCTCTGACTAACTGTCGCGATATTCGTCACAGTCACGTCTCGTTACCCCAGAGTTGCCAGGTTCGCAGTTTTCACGCCACATTTGGGCTATTTTTAAAATGTATAAGTCGTGTAAAAGTCGACACTAAGAAAGTATGAATACAACAGTAACAACAAAGAGAACATAAAGATATAGGGAAAGATAGCCTGAAAAGGAGAGAGAGAGAGAGAGAGAGAGAGAGAGAGAGAGAGAGAGAGAGAGAGAGAGAGAGAGAGAGAGACAGAGAGAGAGAGAGAGAGAGAGAGAGAGAATATGCCAGGTAAATGGGGAAATCCGGGAGGCAATATTTCAAGGACTGGGAAAAAGAAAAATGTTTGATGGACTGATAATAAATCCCTTATAAACAAAATAAGTCGTACACACATAGTTGTTTTGCCATTTGCTTCAAACGTGTGACAGACATATTTTGGGCTAGTTTAAGCTTCTGAAGGGTGGGTTTTAGACTGATTTTGGGCTGGATATTTTTTTGGACGTGGCAACCCTGTATCACAGTCAAGTTCGGTTTTTACACGAAGAACGGAAAACTAGACAAAATCGTTGCTGTTTGCACAGCATGCAAAGTCACATTCAAGTACGTACATCGGTATTACAACAAACCTCACCACTCACTGGGTGAGACGACATGGTTAAAGTGGCGATGAGGACGCTAGCACAGCTAGCATAAAAGACATGGCAGGACAAAAACACAGAAAAACAGGACTTCTTCCAGCCAAAACTCGCCACAACTCTGCTAGAGACAAAGTAATAACGGCTTCAATAACCCGTTTCATTGTCAAAGACTTAAGACTGTGTTGTGGAGAATGAGGACTTTGGGGACTTGTTTAAAACATTGGAGCCCAACACGACAGTATTTTACTGTTTCTGAATTCACATGCCAAATACAACTATACTAGTTCTCTAGTATTTCATTAATCTATTTGAAAGCAAGCAAAATCACATTTTAGTATTAACTTATGTTGTATCAATGTAAAATGATCTATTTTAAACAAGTAACTTGTATTATTTCCTACGCTATTATATTGAACCGAATTGTATCAAAATCCTACTGAATCGAATCGAACTGAATCGGACCAATTTAAAATATATAGTTTCTGAATCGTATCATACCGCATCAATCGAGATACATTTCGGATCATCATTTATTGGACAGATACACACCCCTAAT
Source organism: Crenuchus spilurus (assembly GCA_036984385.1). Classification (NCBI taxonomy): domain Eukaryota; kingdom Metazoa; phylum Chordata; class Actinopteri; order Characiformes; family Crenuchidae; genus Crenuchus; species Crenuchus spilurus. Next base: position 28,316 of record BRDA01010197.1, read on the forward strand.
ATTTAGAGAGAGAGAGAGAGAGAGAGAGAGAGAGAGAGAGAGAGAGACGTATATATAGTGATAGTGAGAGAGATAGCACGACAGTGTGACAGAGAGAGAAAGAGAGAGAGAGAAAGAGAAAGAGACTGAGACTTACACTCCGTCTTGCTGATGATCTCTTTGCTGTGTGTCCGTGGGTCGAGCCAGCTTGTCGTCTTTGAGTTGTGACTGAAAAAGTTTTAAAAAATGTCTTTTATCACCTGATCATATAAGGAGACAGTTAATGTGTAAAACACACAGCTGTGTCAGACTGTTTATGCACTCATATCAGCCAAACTACAGACCATCAGTCTCTCAAATCATCTTCACTTTTCAGCAGAAAAATATGACTGTAATACTAAAGACGTCTGAGATTAACTGAGACATCAGCTCAATTATCACCTTTTACTTTTGAGGGTCTACACTGTTCACTAACAGTGTACATATGTCAGTGTGAACACATGAAATGTGGATTTACAGTGAAGATACACACTGACTAACTCATTACAAGCTAAGTGAGGTTAAAGATAAAAACTTTTAAGGCTGAAGTGAGACAGACAAACATTGACCAAATGTTTTCAAGTGAGATGAGAAGTTATTACTTTACCAGAAAAACTACAAATCTACAAACCGGATTCCAAAAAAGTTGGGACACTAAACAAATTGTGAATACAAACTGAATGCAATGATGTGGAGATGGCAAATGTCAATATTTTAT
>BRDA01010199.1:11407-22314 GCA_036984385.1 Crenuchus spilurus
TTTGTGTTCTATTCTGAATAAAATATTAGATGTTGGCACCTCCACATCATTGCATTGTTTTTATTCACAATTTGTTTAGTGTCCCAACTTTTTTGAAATCCAGTTTGTATTTTGTGCATTTTATATTTTGAGTGAAAGGTGATCTGCATGTGCAGTATCTAAAAGGCAGTAAGATCACAGACTTAAAGGCTAATCAAATCACTCTCTATATCAATGTCTGTATGTCTAACATGCTGGCCAAATACAAAATCCAAATGTATTTACAGTATCCAACAAGTCAGTACATCAAACACATTTCTGTAAATATTTTATTATATCTTTTCATGGGACAACACTATAGAAATGAAACTTGCAACTAGTCAGTACACAGCTTTTATAGCAGTAGATTTACTGTCTTCTGGAAATAACACACAGCCATTACTGTCCAAATACCTGTCAGTTTCACAAGTGAGTACACCTCACAGTGAAAATGTCCAAATTGTGCCCAGTTGTGTTGTCCCTCCCTGGTGCTTAGAGTTACATCATTCATTGAGGTCTTGGGTTTGAGCCCCCATCTGAGCAGAGTTTCCATGTTCTCACTGTGTCCACGTGGGTTTCCTCCGGGACTCCCTCCCACAGACCAAAAACATGGGGATCAGATGAATTGGCTACTCTAAAATTATCCTGGTGTGTGTATGAATGTATGTATGCCCAGATATTGTTGGCACTCTGTCCTGGGTGATCACCCTAGTGCTCGATGCAGTCCTCCAGGTGGATGGTCGCTTCTGGTTGAGAGTACGCTGTGCGCGACTGGCTGCTTCTTCTTGCTGGAGTGTGTGTATATGAAGTGTGTCCATTGTAAAGCGTCCTTGGGTGTCTAGAAAGTATAATGTGTGTGTATGTATGTATGTGTCCCAGCAGACATTAAACGTATTCACAATGTTGTATCAATGCTGCAAAAATGTAGGCAACATTGTCAGAACATTGTCACAACATCACCATGCCTGCTGGGGTGGCTCCATGTGTGAATGGGGAGCAGAGCTGTTAAATTTGGTGCTTTGGGTACAATTCTCTCATACTTGCCACTGGATATTCAACATGGCACCTCGTGGCAAAGAACTCTCTGAGGATGTGAGAAATACAATTGTTGCTCTCTACAAAGATGGCATAGGCTATAAGATTGCTAACACCCTGAAAATTGGCTACAGCAAGGTGGACAAAATCATACAGTAGACAGGACAGGTTTCACTCAGAACAGGCCCCACCAGAGTCAACCAAAGAAGCTGAGTCCACGTTTTCAGCATCATATCCAGAGGTTCTCTTAAAAAAAAGAGATGCATGAGTGCTGCCAGAGGTTGAAGAAGTGGGAGGTCTGCCTGTCACTGATCAGACCATATGCCACATATTGCATAAAATCTGTTTGCATGGTTGTTGTCCCAGAAGAAAGCTTCTACTGACAAGACACAAAAAAGCCTAAAAAAAAACCTTTGCTAAACACAAGTAAATAGCATGGATTACTGTAACCATGTCCTGTGGTCTGATGAGACCAAGCTGAAGGCAAATGTGATAGACTGGCCAAGGAGGAGTGAAAATGTCTCAACATCCACCAGCTTTGTGATGTCATTGTGGACGAGTAGAAGAAGATTCAAGTAGCAATCCTCTTGTGTATTCCAGGCCCAAGGAGGGTTAATGATAATTATGGTGTTCACACAAAATATTGACACTATGGGCAGAATTTGGACATTTTTACTGTGAGATGTGCTCACTTGTGTTGCCAGCTATTTGGACATTAATGGCTGCTTTATCCATGTTTCATTTCTATAGTGCTGTCCCATGTAAATAAAGATATAATAAAATATTTGCAGAAATCTGAGGTGTGTACTCACTTTTGTTGGATATGTATGTGTACAACAGCACTAACTGCCATGGACAGCTCAAAAAATATACAGCAAGTTTCATAAAATGTCATCAATTCGGGGTCATTACCTCATGCATGGCCATGAAAAGTGCCCAGTCGTAATTAGTTAACTGACTGGCAATGTCCTTGAAGCACATCTGCTCCAGAGTGTCCATACTGCTCTGCTCTGGACCTTGCTGCTCCTTCAGTGGCATCTGTCACACAAAAACATGCAAGAGAGCCTAATTTACTGTGTTACTTCAACACAAGACCTTTTATGTCAACTAAAGATGGCAGTAAAACATTGCTGTCCAGAATGTCACTCTGAGCTTTCTATTCATTCCTGCTATTTTAACCAACTTTAATTCACAGGCATATTACATCCTAAGGCTACATTGAAAATTTGTGGTTATTCTTGCATTCCAACAGTGTGGAATAAAAGTGTGGACCTACCAAACAGTTTGGGCCACAAAGGGACTACAGGGATACAATTTTATGTAAAGGTTTGGACAAATTACAGGTACTATTTATTTTAAAGGCAAATAATTACCAAATCCTATACAGAGAACCAACTTAGTATAGACTTACTATAGCATTTTTCTGCATTGTAATATCCTATTTCTAATGATTTGGTGAGTTAAAAAAAGAATTGAAGTGATTTGGCAGAAACAGCTCTTGGCCTTAAATTGTTAATCTACAAATTGCTATTATGATCAATACACATCAGATTTATGAATGCAAATGATAGTAGGAGCAAGCATTTTTTGTGACTTGGAAATGGTTTGTGATTGTGTATATTTATTTGCTGTGTCAAAGTGTAGGTAATTTGAGTTGTGTATTTTTATTTTTTTCCATTGATGGTTACTGATTTTTTGTGTGATTCTTTTCGTCTCATTTGATTATGCTGCTCAAATCCTAATGAACCACTGCTGTGTTTTCTATTTAAGGAAGGACTTTTAATTAAACATATGAGCTATTGTAACTGTGAAGGGATAGGACTTTTTTTTTTGCGAAGGATGGAGTGAAGAAGAGGAAGAATGAGTTGATACAGGACGCACACACTAATGGTGCCATTCTACAGTTTCCAGAGGCTGGTTGAGATCAGCCCCGGAGCAGTGTGAGTACTGCAGTTTTCTGTTATTGACCCATTCACGGTGTGTGGATGCCTGCTTAGAGGGTCATAATTGGCATTATCCAGCACACAGCAGTTTGTTGGATCCTCATAAGGACTCCGGCTATTTAAACATCTGCTGACCTTATTTTAGGATGTTTTAGAGCCTGGCTACTGCCAGTTGTTTGTGTGTGTGTGTGTGTGTGTGTGTGTGTGTGTGTGTGTGGGTGTGTGTGTGTGTGGGTGTGAGAGAAAGAGAGAGATTCAAGTACCTGTTGATGGCCTGGTGGTTCTGTGGTGTCTGCCCTCTGGACAGAGTGCCCTAAGATTGGACCACGGCAGCTTTTTGAGACTGTTTATTACCTGCCTTTTCTGAGAAGGACTGAACTGTGTCATTGACCATGAGACTGTGTTTTACATATGCATTTTTTAAATGTTTAATTCTTACCTATGTTGGAATGTCATTTTTAAGTAATAAATTATTGTTTTGAGAGTTTTGCTTTCTGTTGCGTTGCTGGGTGAAGTCTATTTTCCTTCCAACTGAACATGTGTGAATAAGATTACTAAAATTTAAGGTTTAAAATAATTTCTACTTTGATTTGGTTCCATCCTCCTACCCCACCCATACATCCACAACACATAAACGGCTATGTTTCATGATGATGATAGCAGTCTTGGTTTCAGTCAGCCAGTGCAAACCTCTTACATATTGGAGAGCCTCCTGAGATAACGGCACTCACCAGCTGCTCCACCTGAGAGGCAGCGCACAGGAAGAGTCTTTCATTCAGCCCTAGAGACGAGGAAATTGCTGTGGCATCCAGCTTGAGCTGAACTCTCTCTAAGAGAGACAGAATAAAGTAGTTTATAGAACAAGCAGAGATACTTTGTGGAAAAGCCTTATAGATAACAATCAGAAACATTTCTACATTATATTAGTTCTATGATATAATAGGGTATTGACAGTGTTTGACAAGCAAGACAATGATGATTTAAACTGCTTTCAAACATCTCTATGAATAGCACTTAATAATATGCCCAATATGTTTAATTGTCTTTTACTGATATACAGTTTTAATATATCGGGGTACTAATAATCTGATGACAACAGAGTATATTTTTGGCTGGCTGAGGGTTTGCCATAGTGAGACTGAAGAAAATTATGTGCATTTTCCTTACAGTTTAAAGCCCCAATGGTTTAGCTGAGCTGTAATATTTTGAAAATACTTTTAGCTTCTGTTGACATCAATACATTCTCTAAGTTCCAAAGTGTCTTTTTGAAAAATATATTTGAACACTACAGTATATTTGTACAGTATGTACACATGACTATGGATATTATCCCCAAATTAATAAAATACTACATGAATTATATTTAGATATCACCCAGGCCTACATTTCATGTATCAATCACATTGCTGTTACTAAGGACGTAATTTTAAATAATTAATTTTAAAGCATACACAATTTATACTGACCCTTTAAAACCTAGGCTTATTATTCATCTTCCTCTCATTATTTTTTATACAAAAGTTGGGTATCCTCTCCAGTTCACATTATATATATAAGACATGGAATTCCACATTTAATTAATATAAAACATGCCAGCTTTTTTTATTAAATGGTGAACAACAATGAACCTTTTCATAATATTTAATTTTTTGATGTAGGAACATGTTTGGCAAGAAATGTAAATTCTTTTGTATGATAGTGTCATTCCCACCTCCTGAAGAGTTCATTTTCACCAGCACATGGTCTCCTCCTGGATTCACTAGAGTAGACATGATGTCCTGCACCGAGCAGTTCACAGGCAGCATCAGCGTCACAGTGTTGTGGTCCAGTTTGAAAATCTCATACAAGACTACAAGCAAGAGCTAATTAATGGCAAGTTCATGTTATGTCTGATGTTTATTTTAAAAGCTATAAATGTAATTAAAAGCTATGCAATGTGGTTCATCTGTCCTAATGACACACTCTCATTCAGAATACACAGATCAGAATATTATGACCACCTAACAGCCTGAATAACCATGTTTGACTCAGACACTAGTGAGATGTGGATGACACTAGCGAGACCGTTTAAGTGGTTAACTAGCCCACTGTGGAAGTTAACTGTTTCACTATGATGCACGCATTGCTCTGTACCACTTGCCAGAGTCGTTGTTCCCATTTGGCATCAATGTCCTGTGGGATACCATTGTTAAGCTGTTGTAAGGCACTCCATGTACAATAAGTCAATTCTTAGTACACCTTCACAACAGTGGCTCTAGAACATCCCATAAAGTTAGCAATTTCTAAGATGCTACTACCCTTCACCCAGTACCATTATGCCCTTTTGGATATTAGTGCTCTCACCTCCTTTGCCCACGAAAATGTTTTTGCACTGCTAAAACAGACTGGTGTGCTCACTTATTTATACATGCAGCAAACCCTGTCACATGACATCTGTGATGTCCCATACCACACTGGGGTGGTCACAATATTCTGATATGACCTTGTATTTAATAAAATGTTTAAAAATCCAGACAGACCATTGTCCTTAGCTCTGATTGGCAGACACTTCCCAATAGACTCTTCATAAACAGCAAACCAATCAAAATTCTGATTCACCTGTAAAATGTGGATGACAGGACCAGAACGTCAGCATCTGCAGTTCTTTTCCAGCAGAGAACAACAAAATACCAATACTCATGACGTGCCATGACTGAGACTACAAATCACCAGCTATTCCTGTGACATAAATCAAAGCTCCACTGCTTATGGTCTCAGATATGACAGATTGATGGGGACAGGGGTGTATGAATTTGCTGAGAATGTGGATAGACCTAGAAAAAAATAATATAGGACAACAATGCAAAAAAAGAGAAAAATCTAAGCTTTAAATCAAGTGCCTTTATTTGGTGGGAGAAAAATCACACCTTAAGAAATAAATCTTTTGAATGAAATCATATGTGCCACAATTATTGGAACCTCTGGTTTTAGTACTTTGTACAACCTCCTTTTGCCAACAAGACATCACTTAATCTTCTCCTATAACTCTTCACAAGATGGGAGAATACAGAAAGAGGGATCTTTGACTTTTGATTTTGGGATCTCTTTGCACAACCTCTCTAAATCGTCCAGAGTCCTGGGTCTTCTCCTATGCACTCCTATCAAACCACAGATTTTCTATTGGGTTGAGGTGTGGGGACTGAGATGGCCATGAGAGGAGCTTAATTTTGTGCCTTGTGAACCATTTTGAGTAGATTTGGCCACATGTCTAGGGTCAATATCTTGCTGAAAGACCCAGTGATTATCTTCAGCTTTGGGGCAGAGGCCACCAGATTCTGATTCAAAATGTCCTGATATTTCAAAGAGTTCATGATCCCATGTGTCCTTACAAGGTTCCCAGGTCCTTTGGAGGAGAAACAGGCCCACAGCATCACCGATCCTCTCCCATACTTAACAGTGGGCATGAGGTGTTTTTCTGCGTACTCATCCTTTGTGTTACACTTAGTGTTTGTTGCCAAAAAGCTCTATCTTCGTCTCATCTAACCAAACCACACAGTCCCAGATAAAATTCCAGTACTGCTTGGCAAACTCCTACCATTTATGCTTATGAGTATAACTCAGAAAAGGCTTTCTCCGTGCATGCCTCCCAAACAGCTTGTTGGCATGTAGGTAGTGGCTGATGGTTGTTTGAGACCTCATAACCCCAAGATGCTACAATTTGATTAAATTCTCTTACAGTGAGCTTTGGAGAACTTTTTACTTCTCTTACCATCCTTCTCACTGTGTGTGTTGGCAAGAAACACTTGTGTCCTCTTAGGCTTATTTGTCACAGTTCCAGATGTTTTGAACTTTTTGATTATTGCTCTGACTGTAGATAAGGGCATCTGCAGGTGAGTGTATATTTTCTTGTAGCCATTGCCTGATTTATGAAGGTCAACACACATCTGCCTTACTTGAATAGTGTGTTTTCTTGTCTTTCCCATGTTTAAGAGTGAGTAAGAGAAAAAGCCCTTGTGTAATGCCATATTTATACCCCAGGGAAACAGGAGGTGATGAATTACTAATTAAAGGTTCCTAGATAGTCTTGCCTCAAGTGGAGGAGTTCAAGTATCTCGGGATCTTGTTCACGAGTGAGGGAAGAATGGAGCGTGAGATTGACAGACGGATTGGTGCAGCCTCCACAATAATGCGGTCGCTGCAGCGGTCCGTTGTGTTGAAGAAGGAGCTGAGCCAAAAGGCAAAGCTCTCGATTTACCGGTCAATCTACGTTCCTACCCTCACCTATGGTCATGAGCTTTGGGTAATGACCGAAAGAATGAGATCGCGGATACAAGCGGCTGAAATGAGTTTCCTCCGCAGAGTGGCTGGGCGCTCCCTTAGAGATAGGGTGAGAAGCTCGGTCACTCAGGAGGAGCTCGGAGTAGAACCGCTGCTCCTCCACATCGAGAGGAGCCAGCTGAGGTGGCTCGGGCATCTGTTTCGGATGCCCCCTGGACGCCTCCCTAGGGAGGTGTTCCAGGCATGTCCCCCTGGGAGGAAGCCCCGGGGAAGACCCAGGACACGTTGGAGAGACTATGTCTCTCGATTGGCCTGGGAACGTCTCGGTGTTCCACCCGAGGAGCTGGCTGAGGTGTCTGGGGAGAGGGAGGTTTGGGTTTCCCTGCTTAGACTGCTACCTCCGCGACCCGGCCCCGGATAAAGCGGTTGATAATGGATGGATGGATGGATGGATGGAATAAAAAAGTCACAAGCAAGTCAAAACTTCAGTGTGTACATTTTGTAACACTGGGTTGTGTGAAATCCTACAAATCGGCAGTTGTAAGACCTGGCAGAAATTTCCTCTAATGCTAGATATCATCAAGGACACTTTGAGCCACTACTGGACAATGACATCATTTTGGAACTGAATCTTTTTAGCATTCACAGCACTATCAGACCACTTATGCTGTTTCTTTTTGTTCTCTAGGTTTTTCCAGGAAAGTTCTAAGCTGTTGACTTGACCATTGGCTGGTACATTTATCATGCTGTTTCATAAAGTTCTTATGGAGGCTATATTGTTTGGATTTTTATCTCCACAGCTTTCCCAGAGATGGAATAGAACTCACCATTGTCACTGTTTGGCATCCATTCTCCAGCCTGCAAGGAGAATGGACATAAGACTAAAGGTAAAGTACAAAGTTATATGGTACAACTACATGTGTACAGATTGGAGGGGGGGGAATGATATGTATAATACAATAACAGAAATGTTTTCAAATAGCATTTGTTAAAAAAAAATAGAATGCAATCTTCTTAGACTTTCATCTCAGAGGCATACCATTTATGTCAGAACCAAACCTGACCTTAAACCAATTCCTAATACATGTGTGAATGGACGTATGTTACTTACACTTTGTTTTTCCTCCTGTCCCGCAACTGTTCTCTAAGCATGCTTGAGAGTCTTGAGTCACCCATGACGACATCTCTTAGTTTCTGTCTCAGTACAGCAAAAAAAATTTAAGCACATAGGCAAAAATAGTGTGTGAATAAAGCATATAGCAAATGTATAAAGCAGATATTAAGTATACAGTAATACACAGGTAGTCCCCGGGTTACGTCGTCCCCGAGTTACGATGTTTCGTGGTTACGACACATCTCTCATTTACTGTATAAAGCCTTGTTTCAACTTAAGTGGTTTTGCGTTGTAAACGTCGTAACGCGAACTTCATGTTTGGTGTGCGCAGCAGAAGAATACACGGTTACCTGGCGGAAGAATACAGTACACAGTTATGTGGCTCGGGACCGAGGAGTGTTTGATTTTGTGAACTTTTTGACTCTAATTATGGCTCCCAAGCGTAAGGAAGACTCTTCTGATGGCAGTGCATCAAAGAAGAGGAAAGCCATCACCATGGAAGTGAAATTGGATATCGTAAAGCTATTCGATAAGGGGGAAACAGCAACAAACATTGGCCAGTCCAAACAGCAACAAACATTGGCCCAATAAGCCTGTCTCTCCCTCCCTTGCAACGCCCCTTCCAGTGTGCAAGCCAACCATAAGAATAAAGGTAATAAATAATAAATAATAGTAATAAAATAAATTACTGTATTCCTGTTTCATTTCATTATTAAATGTATTTTATGTGTTTTTTGATCATTACTGTGCTAGGATAGGTGTCAGGATAGGATAAGAGCTTACAGTATGTTATTTATGTACAGTATTTATGTACAGTACATAAATATACATATGTTGCGACTTGCACCGAAATTCGGTTTACGACGCGACATAGGAACGGATCAACATCATAAGTCAAGGACTACCTGTAGTATGTTAAGTATGACCTAATATCAAAATAAAGAAGGTTTCTTGTGAAAAAAAACCCTGCCAATGTATTAACTAGAAAAGGGTCTGAAATAGTGTATTATTACTATCACAATTTAGATTAGATTAGATTCAACTTTATTGTCATTGCCCAAGTACAAGTACTAGACAACGAAATGCAGTTTAGCCTCTAACCAGAAGTGCAAATGAGCAGAAAGTGCAATCTGTACATGAGCAGGTAGTGAATAAATGTGACCCCAGCAGGGAAAACCAGGCCAAAGTCACTCTGCAATTTACTGAGATATTGTGTCAATATAATGTCATTCATATTAGCGACAAAACTCAGCCACTCGGTATTATTGCTGTAAATGAAAGATAACAGTCTCAGATATCTATTGTAGTACATATTTTGATGAAAAACAAAACTTAAATTCACAAAAAAGTTGTTTTGAAAAAAACTAATTTTGAAAAAAAAAGACTTTGGTCTGGTTTTCCCTGGCGGGGTCACAAATAAGAAGATATATACAATGGATATGTACACAGGAAGAGGAATGTGCAGTACAGTTGTAAGACTGTAAACTGTAGCAGCAGTATGGCTATTTAGTAGTACATAGTGCAAATATGGCATGATATAAATAGAAGATATATACAGTGACTATATACACAAATTGAGGAGGAATGTCCCAGTGGATACTGTAAACTCGAGCAGTAATATTGCTATTAGCAGCAGATGCAAATGTGGCATAACAAATGTTAGAGACATAAGGTAAGGGGGGGTAAGCACAGTCACTGAGGGGAGATGTGTAAAGGGTAGCCGGGTGGGGGGGCATGACTGTGGTGCAGAGTTCAGTAAGGTGATAGCCGTCAGACAGAAGCTGCTCCTGAACCTGCTGGTCTGGGAACAGAGAACCCTGTATATTCTCCCAGAGTGTAGAAGGGCAAACAGTCTGTAGCTGGGGTGAGAACTGTCCTTGGTAATGTTGCAGGCCGTCCGCAGACGTCTTTTGTGATGTACAGTCTCAGTGGTGGGGAGTGAGGAGGCAGTGATGCTCTGGGCAGTTTTCACAACCCTCTGAAGTGACTTTCCACGTCCGGGGATGCCATCAGGGCCAGCCACTTTATGTGTGCACTGACCCAGCTCAGTGCAGCACAACATCTGTAAAGGAAAGGGTGAGGGGCTGGTGGTCTGTAGTGAGCACAGCCTTGATGGCCACCTCCTGATTATCTCTGTCAAAACAGGCATATAAGCTATTCAGCTCATCAGGGAAGGTGTCATCACTGGTTTGAGGAATAGGATTGATGGGTTTGTAGTCCGTGATGGGCTGGATGCCTTGCCACATGCATCGAGAGTCAGGGCTGCTCATGAAGTGCTCCTCAATCATCAGCTTGTGGTTGTGCTTGGCCTTCCTGATGCCCCTTATCAGCTCAGCCCTGGATGAGCTGTAGACTTGAGTGTAACCTGATCTGAAAGGGGTGTCATGAGCCTTAAGCAATAATAATAATAATAATAAATTTTATTTGTAATGCACTTTACATTTTAAACAAACCTCAAAGTGCCACATAGTAGATAAAAGTACATGATAAAATATATGATAAAATATATGGTTGAAACAATAAAAATAATTTAAATGTCC
>BRDA01010200.1:0-12455 GCA_036984385.1 Crenuchus spilurus
AACAATGAGAAACAAAGCCAGAGAAACAATGAGATACAAAGCCAGAGAAACAATAAGAAACAAAGCCAGAGAAACAAGAAACAAAGCCAGAGAAACGAGAAACAAAGCCAGAGAAACAACGAGAAACAAAGCCAGAAAAACAATGAGATGCAAAGTCAGAGAAACAATGACATACAAAGCCAAAGAAACAATGAGAAGCAAAGCCAGAGAAACAATGAGATACAAAGCCAGAGAAACAAAGCCAGAGAAACAAGAAAAAAAGCCAGAGAAACATTGAGAAATAAAGCCAGAGAAACAACCAAGAAGCAAAGCCCGAGAAACAAAACTAGAGAAACTATGACAAGGCCAGAGAAACAATGTGAAACAAAACCAGAGAAACAATGAGAAACAAAGCCTGAGAAACAAAGCCAGAAATACAACAAGAAACAAAACCAGAAAAACAACAAGAAACAAAGCCAGAGAAACAATGAGATATAAAGCCAGAGAAAGAAGAAGAAACAAAGCCAGAGAAACAACGAGAAACAAAGCCAGAGAAACGAGAAGCAAAGCCAGAAAAACAACAAGAAACAAAGCCATAGAAACAACTAGAAACAAAGCCAGAGAAACAATGAGATACAAAGCCAGAGAAACAAGAAAAAAAGCCAGAGAAACATCGAGAAATAAAGCCAGAGAAACAACCAAGAAGCAAAGCCAGAGAAACAACAAGAAACAAAGCCAGAGAAACAACGAGACGCAAAGCCTGAGAAACAACCAAGAAGCAAAGCCCGAGAAACAAAACTAGAGAAACAATGACAAACAAAGCCAGAGAAACAACGAGAAACAAAGCCAGAGAAACAACGAGAAGCAAAGCCTGAGAAACAACCAAGAAGCAAAGCCCGAGAAACAAAACTAGAGAAACAATGACAAAACAAAGCCAGAGAAACAACGAGAAACAAAGCCAGAGAAACAACGAGAAGCAAAGCCTGAGAAACAACCAAGAAGCAAAGCCCGAGAAACAAAACTAGAGAAACAATGAGAAACAAAACTAGAGAAACAATGAGAAACAAAGCCAGAGAAACAACGAGAAGCAAAGCCTGAGAAACAACCAAGAAGCAAAGCCCGAGAAACAAAACTAGAGAAACAATGAGAAACAAAGCCAGAGAAACAACGAGAAACACAGCCAGAGAAACAACGAGAAGCAAAGCCAGAGAAACGAGAAGCAAAGCGAGAATGAGCGATGAACACATGGGTGAGTAATGAACTTGTGGGTGGATGCTTTGTTTTTGTGAAATTAGCAGCAAGTCACGTGGGCATGGTAATGAAAACCGGGCAGATGAATGATAACTGTGACAAAACCCCCCCCCCAAAAAAAAAATCAACAATAAACAAACTGTACGATAACTAGGACAAATGATAACGGAGGTTCCACTTTATGTTTAGTCCTTAAAGGGAACCTGGCATAAAGGATTTTCACATTCTAGTCAGTTCTTCGTTTTTTATGTGACACCAGAAGCAGCACTATTAACTTCTCCAAGAGTCCTCCCTTCAATTCAAATGATCATTAAACACACATTGTTCAGCCACAAGATTAAAGCCACCTTTATATTTTGTATGTTCACCTCCTGCCTTCAAACTGTTCTGGTCTGTTGAGGTATTGACTCCACCTCCTCTGAAGGTGTCCTGTGGTTGTGAGGTGGAGCCTCTGTGGATCAGACTTGTTTGTGCAGAACATCCTGCAGATACTTGATCAGATTGAGGTCTGGGGAATTTGGAGACCAAGTCAATAAACTCCTTGTCATGTTCCTCAAACTTTTCTTGTGTGGCAGGAATTATCCTGCTGAAAGAGGATCACTTTTTATCCTGCTGAAAGAGGGATCATTACCATGAAGTTGTATTTTTGGTCTGCAGCAGTATTTAGGTAGGAGGTATGTGTTAAAAGGTACTAAATGTCAGGACCTAAAGGCATCATGCTGCCTCTGTCAGCTTGTTTTTTTCCAATAGTGCATCCTGGTCCCATCTTTTCATCATTTAAGAGATGCACATTCATCCAGCTGTTCATCTAATGTGAAAGAAAATGTGATTCATCAGACCAGGCCAGCTTCTTCCACTGATTTGTGGCTCCATTCTGATGCTCCATTGCAGGTACTTTAAAAAAAATGATAATTTTATTTCTAAGTTTTTGCCCATTTTTATCCCCTTCCCAATGTAGTAGTAACCAATTAGCCCATCTTCTCCGTTAGGACTCTCCCCATCACTTTTGCAATGTTCCTGACTCTAGGAGGGTGAAGACAAGCACAAGCCTTCTCCATTGCGTGTCATACGGCCACCGCCTCTTTTCAAACTACCACTGATCACTGGGGAGCCAGCACGCTCGGAGGAAAGCGCAGGATTCCCAGCTCTGAATGGACCAATCAGTAGACACCTGAGCCAGCAGACATTGAAGTGTGAGAGTGATAAGGAGAAAGAGCGGCATCTACCTGCCCAGAGAGTGCACGACCAATATTTGATGGCAATCAGCATGAACGGGATTCGAACTCGCGATCCTCTGGTCGTAGTGTCACCGTCTTAGCCTGCCGAGCCACTCGGGGCCCCTCCATTGCAGGTACTTTTGGCAGTGGACAGGGGTCAGCATGGGCACTTGGCCTCCATACACAGCATGCTGCCATGCTCTGCTCTGACACCTTTCTTTCATACACAGTATTTAGAAATATGTGCTACAGTAGTGAGATCAGATCAGATGCACTAACCTTCACTCTCGACACACATTGGTGAGTTTTGGGTGCTCATTACTTTATCACTGGTTCACTGATTGTCCTTCTTTGGGCCTAGTAGGTACTAACACTTGCATAGCAAGAACACCCCACAATGCCTACTGTTTTGGAGATACTTTGGGTTGTCTAGCCATCACAATTTGGTCCTTGTAAAAGTTGATGAGATCTTTGGGCTGGTCCATTTTTTCTGCTTCCAACAAATCAACTTCAGGAACTGACTATTCACTTCCTGCCTGCTTCCTTCATTGGTGCCATTGTAACAAGAAAATTGCTTATTTGCTTTACCTGTCTGACTTTAATGTTGTGACTGATGATAATACACCAATTTAGCATTTATTTCTAATAAAAATAATTACAAATAATATCAACATTACAGTTTGAGTGAAATGAATGCATTTCTTTGTATTTGATGTGTGTATTTTGCTTTAGTGACACTGTGCCCATGAACAGTTGATGAACAAATGATAAGGCTATTTAGGTGACTATTGAGTTTTATTGTTTGATATTGTTAGTGTCACAGCTCACAGAAGTGAAATTCTAAAATGTTTTCTTTGGGTTAATGGAAAAAATTCTGATTTTTTCAGTGTAATTTTAGACTCTTTTGTATGAACAAAGTCTTGCATTGAATAGAATTAAGGTGTTTATTATTATTATTATTATTATTATTAGAATTAAGGAATTAAGGTGATAAACATGATAGTTGGAAAAAAGTTGGTGAACACAATGAACAACAACGTTTTTTGTAGTTGATGATGAGGTTTGGGCACATGTCAGGAGGAATTTTGGTCCTCTTTGCAGATAATCTCTAAATCATTAAGATTTCAAGGCTGTTGCTTGGCAACTAATAAAAAATAATTATTTTTTCCACTGTATGTAAAATAATATTACTGTGGCAAACTGGCATAAAGTTGACACCTGGTGACCATATGTGTGTGTCTTCAAGCTCTAGTGGCTTGTTCATTATGCCTTTTATTGCATCCTTTCATCTTGTTGCTGGTCATTCTCTTCTTTTACCTGCAGCTGATCTAGTCATTTTCAGATGAGCTGGTTGTCATAAGTCAATCATCCATTTTTTTGGTTTGTGTTTGTTTGACATCAAGATTTTTCTCAAGATACTTCATCCTGGTTCTGCTTAGTGCCAATTTCAGGGGTGATAAAATTCCGGAAATATCCAGAATTCCGGATTTTGATATCCCAAATGTTATGTTTTAGAATGATGAAAATCCAAACCTTTTTTGAGATAAAATAGAGTAAGGGACAAAACAGTTTGGGTACGAACCAACCGTGAGAGGTCGGAAATCTCCGGAATCGTACGAAGGTTTATTATTTTTATGAACACGTAAACGACCGTGCACACAAGCGCCAAAAGAAGTGAGCTGAGAAAACATTCAAAACAACGCAAAATAAATGAGATGTGATTTTTATACGCCAAACTCGATGGAAGTGAGCTGTTTAAATAGGTAAGTTCCCTGTAGTTAGTATCTGTGTAGTTGGAAGAGGTTTTGTTTCTGTGTAGAGAAACAAGCATCCAGGTCAGCTGTGTCGTGATTTTACCAAAATTAACATCAACATCAACAAAACAGGTCGTTTAAGATGTTTTGAGACATCAAATAATTTTGACACAATTGATGGCAATTTTGACATGGATGCATCCCCCACCCTCTTCCGTTCTTCTGTCTTCACTTCACTTTATATTTTGGCCATGTACAGAGCTGCTGCTTCACTGGTCCATTTTAATTAAAAACTTAATTGTCCAGGTACCTTTTTGGTATTTTCTTTGTTTTATTATTATGTGAAATCTGGTATGAAAATTGAAGTATGCCAACATTTCACTTTTCCTTTATTTGCTATATAATTGTAATAAATTTAATGTTTGATCTGACTTCTCTTTATAACCACGTGCATCCTTTATGTGCAGTTTAATCCACTAGTCATAGACCCTTGAGACCAGTGGTTTGTGCACAAATTTAAGACAATCTGAGCTATCTGAAACACTGAAAAGCCAGTAGCTGACCCCCCACCAGGACGTTGCCCTGGACCTACCAGGGACCCCTCGCCTCTACTTTCACGATTTTCATTCTGGCTCTGTTATCACCCCTGCAATCTGTGTTCTGGACTGCTGAATAATTTACGAACAATTGATTCAAGTAGGTAAAATCTGTCTGATTTGGATGCTAAGATGCAGTGAAAACTGAGAATGTTTACAATAACACATTTCAAGAACCCTCTTGAAATAGCTGTTCAAGGCTTAGAGGTACTGTAGCTGCTTTGTGATCTTGTGGGCCTTCTGTTTGGTAGAATGGTCCAAAAGGCTTCTTCCTGCTTATCAAGGGAAATAACAACTGATTGTAACAATCGTTTGAAGTGTTGCTGCTTGGAAGTGCCTCATGAGTTCCTAATCATTTTAGTGAGACTTCCTGAACTTCCTTTAAAACGCTGACAGAAACATTTAGAAATGTGTGGTAGAGTACGGTTATTTGTATTTTGACATTCTCTAGTGTTGATCATCAGTATTAAGATCATATGATGCTGTAATGAAGGAGTACCAGAAAGATGTCATATTGTTGATCATAAGAAAAGCCTGAATAAGTAAGAACTACTGCAATATGGTTTTGTATCAGAGTTTATTTCTGCCCAAAGCGCTTAAGTGGTTTCTTAGATCGATCATGGGAGGAAATGGCCTTGATGCTATAAATAGCACATAAGTGTACTGTGAAATGAAAATTGCTGATTGATTTGATTTGAACTTGACTTATGCAGCTAGAAGACACTGTGTATGGCATGATAAATTGATTTGTGCATGGTGAGATACTGTGGGATAATGCATGGATGTAATGGAATCTAAAAGAGGCTTGAAAATCACATTTGTACGCTGGAGGAATGCTGTCTCACAGCAGTGCAGATGCTGCGATTTCTCCATGTGAATTTATTCTGCACATGCCCAAACATATGGAAAAACATCAAATTCCTTGCATACCCCTGACTTTTATGGCAGGTATATACCAGTATGATGAGAATAACAGACTGAAGAAGCTCTGTGTTGGTCCTGAAGTCAGAGGTCTTTGATGTCTCTGTACTACAATGTGAACACATTTCTCACGCAGAGCTTGTAAGTGTGTGTCTGAAGAGTGTGGAAAACTAATGAAACCTGTGGCAACATCTGGACGATGTCCACTAAGGATCAGAGGTTTGGCATAGATGTATCCGGTTGTAAACCTATGGAATTGACCTAGCATATTGTAGTTGAATTCTTTCCTGATACGTTTGGTTTGTAGGATATTGTTATATTCTGCTTTTTGTGAAATGCACATAATCCAAAAATTCATAGTTATGTGAAAGTTAAAAATAATGTGGAGCCGTGCTGTATTTATACTTATTTATACTTCACTGATCCTTGGTTATAATTATTAATACTGTAGGTACTTTTTAAAAAAAAAGCCTTTATTATGCCAAAAGAAATGTTCATATACAACCCAAAATCAGAAAAAGTTGGGACACTATACAGTATCAGTCAAAAGTTTGTTTTTTTATTATTTAAAGTGTTCTGCATTGTAGATTAATACTAAAGTCATCCAAACTACGAATAAACACATATGTAAAATTATTTAGTAAACAAACAAGTAAACAAACCAGAATATGTTTATATTTTACATTCTTCACAGTAGGCACCTCTCGCTTAGATGCAGCTTTCTTGGCATTTTCTCAGCTTTATGAGGTAGTCACCTGGAATGGCTTTCAGTTAACAGCTGTGTCTTGTCAAGAGTTCATGACTTGCATTTCTTGCCTCTTAATGTGTTTGAGACATCAGTTGTGTGTTTACTTTGAAGTAAAATCTAAAACATGTTGGTTTGTTTAACACTTTTAAGTTTAATACATGATTCATTATGTGTTCACTCAGAGTCTGGATGACTTATTAATTTAGTAGAGTGGTACCTTGGGATACGAGCAGACCAACATTCAAATTCTTTTAAGATATGAGCTGCAACTTTGTCCGTATTTTTGTTAGATCCAAGCAAAATTTCAAGATACAAGTGGCTGCTGCTAGTTGGGGCGTTGGCGCAAAGATCCAGTATGGGCAGCACAACACCTGCATCTCATTCTTTCTCACGCTGTACTCCTTGCATACTTTTTGAAAACAATCGATAGTAAAAATGTTTTAAACTCTTAAACCTATTTAATTTTACATTCATTTCTTGGCAGAAGTCGGATGCTGAAGTGAAATGGGAGAAGAGAGATTTTACTGTACAGCGTGTACTACGCGTCAGTACTGCGCGCATCGAATTCCCCCGCGAATTTAAAATGCTACAGCAAGAATTCCTCAAAAATAATTTCACACTAATATTTATTGAAATCTGAAATTTAAATATTTTGTTATGCATTGGTAAAGGGTATATATGTATGTTTCTTAATTCAAAACATGTCTTTTAGTCCATAATTTAAGATGGTTTGGGGATGTTTCACAGGGCTGAATGGATTAAATCTATTTCAGTTATTTTAAATGGGAGAAATTTGTTTGATATACGAGTTGACTGACTTATGAGCTCTGTTACAGAACAAATTAAACTCATATCTCAAGGTACCACTGTTAATCTCCAATGTAAGGGAAAAAACGTTTGACTGGTACTGTCACAGTTTAAGGATGAGCCAAGACGCAGCTGGGTTCAGCCAAACACAAGTTTATTGAAAACAGTGTGACATTACAAGCTTGACTCAACAATGATGGACAACACATGGACTTTACAGGCAACACAATCATGCAGACAATGGGACAGCATGAGTGAATAATCAGACAGGACAGGTGCAGGCACTAACAAGGTGTGACAACGGGACAAAGGGCGGGAACATAGAAACATGAGGAATTAACCAAACAGAACACAGGCATGACACACAGTGGGTACTGTAGAAAATATACAGACAGGTACTGTAGAAAATGCTTATTTATAAGTGGCACAAAAGGAAACAGTTGTAGTATACATCTCCTAAACCTTAGTTTTTAAAAAAAGTCTGTTTTGGGGCCTAAGTGGCTCAGCAGACTAAGGCGCTGACACTATCAACAGAGGATCGTGAGTTTGAACCTCCAAGTCATGCTGCTTGCCATCGACAGCCGGGGCCTGAGAGAGCAAAATTGGTCGTTCTCTCTCTGGGTGGGCAGATAGCGCTCTCTACCATGCAATGTCTGCTGGCTCAGGCTTCTGCCAGCTGATCCATGAGAGCTGGGGACCCTCCATGTGCTGCCCAGTGATGATGTATCAGCATCAGCTGGAAAAGAGGTGGTGGCTGACTTCACATGCATCGTAAGAGGCCTGTGCTAGTCTTCACCCTCCTAGAGTCAGTGACATTACATGTGATTTGGAGAGTCCTAGCAGATGAGTGGGTTGATTGGTTACTAGTACACTGAGGGGAAATTGGGTAAAAATAAAAAAATAATTAAGTGTTTTTAGTACATAAGCCCATGTACATATATCACGCATGAACCTCACGAAAAAAAAATATTAAAGGATACATTACAAGCAGTTTGAATGTTTTGAATGAAACTGAATGTGATACTGAAAGATGTGTAAAAGATCTTGGTCTGTTCCTCTCATACACGGAAATTGTGTGCTAGGTTTAGTTTTAGGTTATTTTAATTATTTTACACTCATTATAAATGAATGCACATATTTGCTTAGACTGAACAGTCAGGTAATCAAAGGCTTCAGATATTTTATTGATAATATTTGCATTTTCCAATGTAAAAATCACAATATTTCTCATTTTTATATGTACATGAATACGTTTAGTCCTTAGAATCCAGTGCATTTATTGTTTTTTTATTTTAAACTATGCTTAGGACTGACCATAATTTTGCATATTTTGTTGTAGGATGGATTTTAGGTAAATTGCGGTACTGAAAATGTTACCAGATAGAAGTGTTATTATTGTTATTTTTTAAATGAATATTATTGAGTATAAAACACAAAGATGTGTTTTTAAATTGTAGCATGAATATAATAGGGAGGCCTGGCCTGTACAACACTGGTTTTCTGGTATTCGCTGTTGAAGTGTTTCATAAATTATCTGTCACTGATGTATATATTTGGAATAGTTGAAACTCTTCAGGACAGTTAAGGGGCCCATTAGACTGGATCCATTTATTATAACAGAACAGGAATAACTGTGGTGTGAATAATGCTAAAATGGGGTAAAAAACAGTCACATGTTTGCAGCATTCACAAGAAAAGTCCTAAAATTTGTTAAATACTTACAAAAAGCTTGCTAGATTTGCAAAAAACACAGTAAGTATGACAACGTGGAGGCAGCTGTGGCCTGGTGGATAAAGATCTGGTCTTGTGACCATAAGGTTACCGGTTTGATCCCCAGGCAGGTCATGACTGAAGTACTCTTGAGCTCCAACTGTTCCCCATTTGCCATGGACAGGGCTCCCCACTGCTCCAGGCACATATTCTCAGGTGTTCACTAATGTGTGTGTTTCACTGCACGGATGGGTCAAATTCTATTGTGTACAATCACATTAGCAAAAAATATGCTACAATTTCACTAGAAATGATGTTTTAAGATTTTTTTGAGGTTTGTAGTTTTTGTGACATTTTATCACATGCAGTTTTATAATGGATGACCTCTGCTTACAAAAAATACCACAGTATCATCTAAAAACGCAGTGCTGGCATAATAGTTTTAGCATGGTATTTCTTTATCATCTTCTTCTTTTTTCTTCTCCTTTTTCGCCGGCAAAAGTACCCTGGCAATACCATCATGATAGAAAAATGTTTTTGGACACTACTGCAATTTTTTTGTATTAGAAAGAAAAGCAAATAACTGTTGTCATTGCCATTATATATTTTAGTTATTTTTTATTTGCTACAACTAAAATATCTAAATAGCAAACAGAATTAGGACACAGTAAAGCTTAACATTCTCATATTAAACTCAAATTCTCAGTAAAATGTCAAAAAAGGGGGAAAAATAGCACAGCAATAATAATACATATTAAAATAATATATCTTTAAATTATATTTATGAATGTATTTTATATTAGTGCCTGGTTTAATGAAAATGAGAACTGTGTATTTTACTGCCGTGCTTATATCGCCCCCTGCTGTTTCAGAGTAAAAGGTTCAGCCCTGCTTATTGTCTTCAGCTTCTGTAGGGTCGCAGCAGATGATGTCACGTGGTACACGTTGGCGTAGTATAACTAAAGTCAGTTTACTGCTTTAACTTATAGATGGTCTAGATTGAATAATGTGTTGTAGTTTGTGTTTCTATTCGCTTTTATGTGTTGTGTGTATTGTTACTGAGCAGTGATTATGCCGCATTCTTTTTAGAATTATTTGAAAGGATTTTCCTGCGTAAATATGGTTGTGAATGGCACCGCGCATGCGCAGCATGCGTCTCCACGTAGCTGCATGTCAACATGGTTGAGCAGAGAAGTGGAGCAGCCACGAGTTGATGTGGCACTCAGGAGAACGTTTTACCCACTGAACTTGAACTTGGAGCTTTAATAGTTTGCAAAACAGGGTATGTAAGAGTGTATTTTGTGTAGATGTGTGTTTCTTAGTTTTGGCCAAATTAAAGTAGTTGGCTAAAAGTAAATAAATAAAATTACCTGCTGTCTGTCAGTTTGCTTGCTAGCAAGCTGGCTCTGATGACCCATAGAGTTAGCATTAGCTCACAGTCCTAGCCACACAATAAGATATAATATTATAGGACTCTATTTATCATGACACCTCGTTTCTTTTAGGAATTATCATCCAGCAAAGCTAAGAGTCATGTATGCTTTGCAGAGTTAGCTAGCTAACTGTTATAACATGTTATTTAGCCTCTGTAGTTTCAGCTATATAGTTTAACAGCTAAAAGTTAATATAAACTACTTAATTTAAAGTTCGGTACTCTGTGTATATATATTGTAACTGCCTAGCTGTAAGCCTTTGTAACTTCACAAATGTCATTTCTGTTGAACTGAAAATGTTTAGTTAGCAATTGATGCAGCTTGTTTTCAAGCACCTGCTTGTAACTCACCTGCAACCTAAAGGAATGCTGGGAAATTTGGACATTTGAGACTGGGCAAAAGGTAGAGATTTTTATTCAGACATCTTCCTTTGTTTATTCTGAATGCCAAACCATGTATTCTACACAGAACTTTCATTTGTTTCTTCAGTGAATTATAAAAGTGGCACATCAGCTACAGTGGTGCAGAAGAAACGGTTCATTGTTTGTTTGTTTGTTTGGCTGAAGTTAAGGATCTGGTCTTGTGACCGGAAGGTCGCTGGTTCAATCCCTTGAGCAAGGCTCATAACTCTGAACTGCTCCCCGGGCATCGTGGATAGGGCTGCCCACCACTTCAGGCACATGTTCTCACAACCTAGTGCAGGGGTGTCCAAATCCATCCCTGGAGGGCTGAATTCCTGCAGAGTTTGGTGATTTCTCTGCTCTGACACTACAATTAAACCTGCTCATTACCTGCTGAGCTGAATCAGGTGTGATTGATCAGGAAGATCACCAAACTCTGCTGGAATTCCGGCCCTCCAGGACTGGATTTGGACACCCCTGACCTAGTGTGTGTGTGTTTCACTGCACGGATGGGTTAAATGCAGAGGTCAGATTCCATTGTGTGCAGTCACGTTGAACTCAACCACACAACGGCGAGAAGCAGCAGTCAGTTGCACACAGTGTCTCAACTGGAAGCGACCGTCCACCTGGAGGACTGCATTGAGCACTAGCTGTATCACCCAGGACACTCTGCCAAACCTTATCTGGCCACATACATTCATACACACACAGACATGTACATTAATTCACACACCAGGGTCATTTAGAATAGACAGTTCACCTAATCTCCATGTTTTTGCACTGTGGGAGGTAATCCACGATCACACAGGGAGAACCTGGACAGTCTTAACTACCTATATTGAATATGTGGTGTTGTAATTCAGAGAGGTGCAGTGGCATGTTACTTCATGTTCTGTGCCAGGCCTTGCAGATTGATATGGCTGTAAAACATGACCAGCAGTCTACACTAGACTGCAGTGGAGTAGTGAAATAAACATGCCTATCGTTGTATTTACCGTAAGTCTGCAGGGACGAGTTTAAGTTAATCTCACTGGAAACAGTTATTTTGGGCAGCCATGGCCTGGTGGTAAGGATCTGGTCTTGTGATCAGAAGGTTGCTGGTTCAATCCCCAGACAGGACATGACTGAAGTGCCCTTGAGCAAGGCACCTAACCCCCTAACTTCTCCCCGGGCGCCGGTGGATAAGGGCTGCCCACCGCTTCGGGCACAAATTCTCACAGCCTAGTGTGTTCACTCGTGTGTGTTTCACTGCACAAATGAGTTCAATGCGGAGGTCAATTTCTGTTGTGTGAAAAATCACATTGGCTAGATTGGTTGATCTTAATCTTAATCTTTCAGTTAAGTTCATGTGAAGACCTCTGTTTTTATATATTACAGTTTACGGTTTCACCACCATGTTGCTGCAGAGACTGTCTCTGTGCTCCCGGCTCTTTGTGGGTCCAAAGACCCTCCAGACCATCACAAGATCTGTGTCACAAGGAAAAAGTAAGTATCCATCACATACTTTTTAATGTCAACAAATAAAGTACGCTGCATCGTTGTAATTAGGGATGCACCGATACCACATTTTTTAAAACCGAGTACGAGTACAAGTACTTACATTTAAGTACTTGCTGATACCAAGTACCAATAAGAGTA
>BRDA01010200.1:23164-37590 GCA_036984385.1 Crenuchus spilurus
AGCGAGAGCGCCACCTACCCATCCAGAGAGAGCACTGCCAATTTTTGCTGTCTTGGGCCCCGGCTGTTGATGGCAAACATCATGACCGGGATTCGAACTCGCGATCCTCTGGTCATAGTGGTAGCGTCTTTGCCCGCTGAGCCACTCGGAGGCCCTTGTTAAGCCAAAATATTGACACAGTATTACTTCATTGTGTATTTGTTTGATTATATTTATTCTACTGTTAGCAGATAAACAGCTTTACATATAATCTCTGTTTTTGCTCTCATTTTATTATTAAAGTTGTTTGTTGTGTGCTTTAGGTGAGCACGCGAGAAGAAGTAGAAGATCTGTGTCGTCTGGAGAAAATGATTGATCTGATCATTCCTCGAGGCTCATCTCAGCTTGTCCGTGATATCCAACGCGCTGCTAAGGGCATCCCTGTGCTTGGCCACAGCGAAGGCGTCTGCCATGTCTATATTGATCATGAGGCCAGCATTGATAAAGTTATCAAGATTGGTAATTCCTGTTTCTTACGTACTGCAGCCATAAACACAGTAACTGTGTTTGTGTATGAGTTAGGGCTGCCACAAACGATAATTTTTATAGTCGACTAATCACCGATTATTTTTGCGATTAGTCGACTAATCGGATCATACGTTAATTGAATATAAAACATACAGCTAACACTACAATGCAGCTGCTATAATGTTACAGAAAACACATGAATGTGTGCTAAGGCTAATTAATCAAATTGTCATCACTAATGTTAACTTTTACAGCTATAAATATGAGTAAGCAGCAAGTTAACTCTCTGTTTACGCTAATTTTAGCAGCTAACTAGCAATTTAGCTTACCGAGATGACGGTCCCTCTTCATTATTGTCACAATCAGCCACAACAGGCTTCCTTTTCAGGTGCTCGTGCATCGCAGTTGTGCTGCCGTGGAAGTCAAGTTCTGACTTGCAGATACTGCATTGCACATGTTTCTCTTTCATTTTCTTAAAATGATCCCACTCTTTTGAGCTCCGTTGCCGGGTAGCCATGATGGCA
Organism: Crenuchus spilurus; assembly: GCA_036984385.1. Taxonomy (NCBI): domain Eukaryota; kingdom Metazoa; phylum Chordata; class Actinopteri; order Characiformes; family Crenuchidae; genus Crenuchus; species Crenuchus spilurus. The sequence continues at coordinate 24,196 of BRDA01010200.1, forward strand.
GAGCCTGTCTGTATAACGTCCTGTGACGTCATCCACGGCCTACCACGGTTACCACTACTGCGCATGTGCGTCAAGGACAGAAAGGCAGACACAGCAGTTTGGAGAGAAAAAGAAAGATGTATCGATTAGTCGTCGACTATTTTAATAGTCGAAATAATCGTGACTAGTCGACTAATCATGGCAGCCCTAGTATGACTAGTTGCTCTTTTAGATCTTTTAGTGTTGTCTCAATTTCTCCCTCCAGTCAGAGACTCCAAATGTGACTACCCTGCAGCCTGTAATGCCATGGAAACCCTGCTGGTTCACAGAGATGTGCTCCGAACGCCACTTTTTGACCAGATCATTGACATGCTAAGAACAGAAGAAGTAAGACTGCCTGTGAAAAATGTTACATACTGTTCATTAATGATGTATTTTAATAAATGTTAAGGAATCTTGGCAAGGAAAGATAAGAAATTGTCATTCGAGTTAATATTTGAGATGAATGTCTGTGTAGGTGAAGATACATGCTGGCCCCAGGTTTGCATCGTACCTGACCTTTAGCCCTTCAGAGGTGAAGTCTCTGCGTACAGAGTATGGAGACTTGGAATGCTGCGTAGAGGTGGTGGACAGCATGCAGGAGGCGGTGGATCATATTCATAAATATGGCAGCTCCCACACTGATGTCATCATTACAGAAAATGGTAAAACTAATGCCCTCTGTCTCAGTGTTGGGCTAATCATTTAACCAAGTATTACCTGAAATTAGGATAGACTCATTGATTTTGAGTTTTGTTTGCAAGAATGTAGAAGATACAACACGAGGTTGGCAAAGTATTTTGTGTACAACAGTGCCATCTTGTGGTGAAGATGGTATTAACACTTTAAATGGTGTGCTGTTATAGTGTGTATGAAACATTTAGGTTCCATGTATTAAAACAGTAGATTTTTTAATGTTTTCAGAGGAGACAGCAGAGCAGTTTCTGCAGTTGGTGGACAGTGCTTGTGTTTTCTGGAATGCCAGCTCTAGGTTTGCTGATGGATATCGCTTTGGTCTTGGTAAGATCACTAGACTTTTAATCGTTAAAGCTCTGCTTAAAACTTGTGTTTATCTTAATTCTTAATGTAAAATATTTAGAAACTAATACGTATGTTATGTATAACTCTTTTCTTTTGAGATTTTTAAGCCATTTTTGTTGCATTTTGTTTGTGTACCTCTTCATGTTCTTTAGGAGCGGAGGTTGGCATCAGCACTGCTCGTATCCATGCCCGAGGACCTGTGGGGCTGGAAGGGCTCCTAACCACTAAGTGGGTTCTGCGGGGAGAAGGCCACACTGCTGCTGATTTTTCTGAGCAGGGCAGTATGAAGTTCTTGCATGAGAACCTGCCAGTTGCACAGCCTCTGACTGGACAGAGAACCTCTAACTAGAGCCATGCAGCAACAAACAGACAAAAGTCAACATTTATTTTTAATGGTGTCACTGCCCGGATACATAGCATCTACTCTTCAGAAAAGCCCCGACATGACAGGAAGTACTTATTGGGAGTCCAGGAGCATCTATTATAAGGTTAATGCACACTCAGATATGTATGCATAACATTTCTAAAAGTGTTTTAATAGTTAATATTTTGACTTTCCCTCTACCTCACTTATTAATTGGTATGATTTATACTGTGCCAAATGTACCAGTCAATTAAGACATCGCAATTTGCATCTGTCCACTGAGTGCTGTGACCTAGATATTTTTTAAACGTTAAAAGCAGGAAATCATTTAATAATTGACAGAGTAAACATGACTACATCTTCATATTTTTTATGGTTATTTCAGCTTTGTTTTGGCTCACTGCTAAGGCTTTTCTGTTGAGCTTGTTGACATTGTTCATACATGATTCTATACATTAATTACAGCCACAAAACGTTTAGCAAATGGTTATTTGGTGTGTAAAATGAAATGAAAATTCCAGGCCCATCTAAAAGCTTCTTTCATGTTCATGTATAGAATTGTAATACCCACCCCAAGTCCAATACACAGATGGTGAACCATGACTTTTGCTAATATATTGTGTATAAATAGTATATTTATGCTTTTTTCTGTAGCTGTTCTGTGATGAACAACTGAAAAAAAAGCTAAACGCTAAAGTGAGCTTTGTACTGTAAATGTAACATCTGGGTACATATGTGCCCAAAACCTTACTGTCTCACGTTAGTGTGAGTGAACAATTACCAAAAGGGACAGTCCTTTTAAAACCAATATCATATTTATTATTATTAGACCATGTCTTATTTTTGGCATAACATTTGAAATGAAAGGAATGGGAAAGAAAGCTAAAGACAACTTTTCTTTCTGTTTAAATGGAAAAATAAATAGCACAGTAGTCAGCCTCCAGTTATTTCTGCCATCAATTAGTCATTGTAAGTTTATCATAAGTTAGCATCTTTATTTGAAAGTGCTGTAACATTCCAAAAAATTGGAGATAAGCAGACTACGTTGATTTTTTTGTATTGTATGTGCATTGTACAATAAATGTTTTTCGGAATATTTTTTTTTCTGTTCTGTAGACTCTACTTAGCATTGCTAGCTTTTCAGTGGAGTGTGCCTACACAGTTTAATAGTTAAGATTCTTCTTTTCACAGTGCAAAGAAAACTCAGGCCGCCGGGGCAATTCTATATTAATTCAGTAATTTTTATGTATTTCTCAGCTATGTGTCAGCAAGTGAGACTTCAAGAAGCTTTCTTAAGGGAATGGTTCTATAGTGAGTGCAGAATGGAAGAATGAATACAATACTACAGAGGATTAATTATGTAGCTATTAGGAGAGAAGAAGCAGCTGAGAGAGAACTGAGTCTTGCCATGAAAGTGCCACTGCCTTTTGACATGTGAATCCTTTTCATTCTCCAAAATGTGCTGTTTACGCTGAATGAGCTCTCTCATCAAAAAGCAAAAGATCTGGAGATGAAGAGAATCATGGTCTTATTCATGTATTCTTGTGTTCCAACTTTAGTGTGCCTAAGATCTATGATCAATGTCTCTTTCAGATGAAAGACAATAAAAACAGTGCTGAATTTCACGGCTAAAAACAAAGACAAACTCGGTGTAAATTTTACCTTCACGTGTCACACTTGCTGCAGTACGTTTATCTTTCAACCATGTGGACATGGTACAGTGGCCTTTTGGATTTTCCTGACCCGTCTGTTAGCTAAAATCATTTGATTAAATTTTTAATCGTGGACTTATTTTAGCCAAATTATTCAGAAAACGGTTCTGTGTAAGCAAATGGCAGCTTTCCTGGCCCTGATGCAGCAAAACAGACCCAATCTGTGATACTACCACCACCATGTTTCACAGATGACATAACGTTTTCGTATTGGAATGCTGTGTTGTCGTTTCTCCAACAAACCATATTTTTTGGTCTCAACTAGAGCTGGGCAATATGGACAAAAATTTTATCATGATACAATTTTCTATATTGATATATTTCAATCTCGATAATTATCACGATATTAAATTTTTTAACACTGTCATAGTTTTTAAACAACATTTTTCTAAAAACATCAGACTAAATACATGAAATGTTACTATTTAAAATATTAAAATGTTTATTGCCAGAACATAATATTGTAGCGTCTGGCTGGATGCGTTGAAAGGACGAGAAAGATGTTAACAGTCGTCGCTTTATTGTTGAAACTTGATTGCTGTCGGCCGCAGCCACTCCAAAATAACAGGCTAGAGAACCAAGCTAATATGCTAATGCTAGCTAGCACTCCGGCTGACACATACACACACAGTGAGCCCCCCTTCTTCTCACACAAACAGACGAGCACACTGCGACCTCAAACTCTCTCGCCCGGCCAATCACACGCTTGTCTTAAACACAACAGTGCATTTTGGCGGCGCTGGTGAGGAGCTATCAAGCAGCAGTAACAGACTTCTGAACTCACTGTCAAGCTGATTAGACGTGAAATGGAAACGAACGTTGATGCTTATCGAATTCTATTGTCCCGGCTTATCATCGTCATCGAGGGAAAACTTATCGTGAAAAAAATCAATATCAGTCTCAACTGTCCACAAAACATTGTTTCAGTAGCATTTTGTCTTTTCCATGTGATCTTTAGCAAAGCCAGGTACCCGCTTTCTTTTTGTAGGGCAGTTGCTTTCTTTTTGCAACCCTGCCATGCACACCATTGTTGTTCAGTGTTCTCCTGATGATAGGTAGACTCATGAACTTTAAACTTGGCCAGTGTGATAGAGGCCTTTATTTGCTTTGAAGTTATCTTGGGTTCCTTTGTGATATTGCAGGCTATTACATGTCTTGACAAATAAAATATGAGAGGGCACTACAGCCCAGCAGTGTGGTCGCTACCTAGGTCTTTCTATTTTTCAATAGATTCTTTGTGATGCAATGATCACGGAAATTGACTAAAACGCTTGTATCAAACACCCTCGACCAACCAAGATTTCGATAGATCCCTGTTCTTTAAATAAAACATGGCACCCACTTGTACCTGTTTGTCATCGCATAGGTTGACAACACTTGCCAATCCGCTAATCCCAAAAGGTTCACATACATTTGCCATTCAGACATGTACTATTTGATCATTTTCCTCAGTAAATAAATAACCAAGTCTAATATTTTTCCCTCATTAATTTGATTTCATTCTCTTTTTTTATTGTTAGTTCAAACAGCATATCCATGATAATCTTATGTTCTACGTGTACAATATGTTCTTAACTTCTGGCAAACAGCATTGTCAACAACTTGTGGGAGACACTAAAACTGAGCTAAAAAGCAGTGACACTGTCCTACCTCACCTTTCTACCATAAAGGAGTATGTGGAGCATTTTATCTTGAAGTTGCCACAAAAAAATAATTTTCTTCCTAAATATAAAGTAGAGTGGTGCTTCAGATTTGTGCACCTTTTAGAATTTCCTACAGTACCAATAAAAAAAAAACTGTGTTTGGACACAGCTTCTGGACATTGAGTGTTTTTTGTTATTTAAAATGTTCTGCATTGTAGATTAATACTAAAGTCATCCAAACTATGAATAAACACATCTGTAATTATTTAGTAAACAAACAAGTAAACAAACCAGAATATGTTTATATTTGACATTCTTCACAGTAGGCACCTCTTACTTAGATGCAGCTTTCTTGGCATTTTCTCAGTCAGCTTTATGAGGTAGTCACCTGGAATGGCTTTCAGTTAATGACAATGAATTAATGAGACAGAGTTCATGACTTGCATTTCCTGCCTCTTAATGTGTTTGAGACATCAGTTGTGTGTCTACTTTAAAGTAAAATCTAAAACATGTTTTGGTTTGTTTAACACATTTAAGTTTACTACATGATTCCTTATGTGTTCCTTCATAGTCTGGATGACTTCAGTGTTCATTTATAATGTAGGAAAAAAATTTTAAAAATGGAATGAGAAGGTGTCCAAACTTTTGACGGGTACTGTATATTTCTGCATAAATTTTATGTAATGCGTAAACAGACTATCACACAAGTCCTAAAAGTAGTTAGCACTTATTTCACTGTTGAACAAGATAAACATTTTTATTTCAGTCATACCCGAGTTTCTCAGTCTTCTGTGTTTATTGAGGTTGTTTATGGACAAATATCTAATTTTATTATGTGTAACCATGATATTCATACATCCCAGGATGCATTGTGTAAAATGTGTGGTAAACTTCCTGCAGAGAGTAAACAGCTGTACTAAAGTCTACAACTTCATCAACAACTTGTGGGAGACACTAAAACTCAACTAAAAAGCAGCAACACTGTCCTAATTCTACCACAGAAGACTGAGTATCTGGAGCAGCAGCAGTTGTGGATTTTATCATAGTATCAGTGACAACTTTCTTCAGAAATAAGTTTTGTAGTGAAAATTTTGAGCAGTAGTGTATATGCTACCTGTCTGTGAATAATTCAGTGTATTTTGTACATTAATTATAGTGTACATAGACATTTTAGGAAGTATTAATGTATGATACGTGGCATCTAAATACAGAGAGCAAAATCAAATTGGATAAAAAATTATGAAAATGTGGCTCTTTGTATAACCTATTACCTGCACAAACACCAAAAAGATACTTTATTCAGTCCTTTCCCTTGAAATCTAATTAGTCTTAATGCTAGTTTTCTAGTTCTAGTTGTTTTGAAGGATGCTGAGCCAAAGGGTTCGGGGTGCGGCTCAAGATTAGGCCATTGCCATTAGGTAGGGAGGGGCTGGTCCATTTTTTGCTCCATTAGTTCATTACATTAAATCATTTTCTCATGTATTTATTGGCAGCTTTGTTTATTAAATGCAGGTAATCCTGATGCCAAAAATATGCTAAACTGTTTGTTTATTCATGATGAATGATAAACTAAGATGAATTTAAAAGATGACCTTGGTAACTATAACTTTCTATCTGAAAATGAGGTTATAATTGCTGTTAAGTGGGATTTTGGAAACTTCCATGTTTGATGGTGGAGTTTCTCTGTCTGAGAAAAGAGATGCATCATGTTAAAGGTCTTAAGTCTCATAACAAGCTGTCACACTTCCATCGCACATTTTACTGTAGCTTTAATTGAACATTACTCAAGGCCAAAACTCATTTTTCTAGTTTTGCTTGATCTTGAGAGACTCTCAAACGTGTTCCCCGAAGAGCTCAAATTTCTTTCAAATCAATAATTAATCGTCAGTTATTTATTCATTTGTATCTTCGCCAATTATGGGCGCCTAATTAACAATTTCAATAATTGATATTTATCTCTTAAAGGGCTTGGTATCCTTAGCCTATGAAAAATGTATGAGCTGGGATATGGACTTGGTTTTGTTTTGTGTTCTGAGAGAAGTGCATGCTTGCGGCGAGTACCAGGCCACTTTGACTCTTCCTCTTTGAGTCTGCACTGCCCTGTGATGTGCAGCTAATATGGGCTTCTTTCATGGGCCCAAAGCGCCTTCTACGTACCATGTGATCTTATAAAGACTCCTACATTCCCATCCTCAGATACCCTCTTTTTGTTCTTCAATAACTGAGCTCAAAGAACCGGGCTGTTTCCTTGATAATTTGCCTTTGTCTTTCTGCCATGCTGATGTCATACCAGACCTCATCTGAATGCATATGAAACGCTGAACACTGTATGGCGTTTAATACGGTAGGGGAAAGTTGAGAATGCAATGGTGAAAGTTTGGGATGGATATCTCATTAAAGACTAGAACGTGGGCTGTATAAAAGTCCTTTATTTGACTTTAATCACATTTTCATTTATTTTCACTTCTAGCTGAAGGGGTTGGGGAAGGGATAGGAAAGCATACAGTTTACTTAGTCAACACATGAAGCAAAGGAAACAGTTTTTAAACAAAGGCATTGGGATACAGTGCCAAGTCATGGCAAAATGCACAAATTTCAATATCGCACAGTTCCAAAGGCCTTTTGTTTTGGATCAGGCTTTGCTCAACTGTGGCATGAACATATTCATAGAGAGGGTACAGTTGAGTTGTGAAGTTACCCAGGAAAGGATTTCAGTTGAGATCAGTGATGCGCCTCAAGGAGCCCATAGTGGGACTGGGACTGCCCCACTCGCTGAACCTCCTGTATTTTCCAGGGCGGAGGAAGTACTGCCGGCCACTGTAGTTAGGATGCTCATGAAGGATCCAGTAACCCTCCATAACATTGACAGAGGAGACGTCCCCATTGTGGAAGCGCTCACGTAGATCAGGGCAATCCTCCATCAGCTCCATGGCCTGGCCGGCAAAATCGGAACGCTCAAAGATCTTCATCCTGTAGTTTCCGTGGTACTAGAAGGAAATAAGTGAGATATCTCATCATCATTTCTGAAAGCTCAATAAAACTTTAATCCCCTGTATCTACCATGTGAATCAACAAAAATGTAGGAATAGCAGACACTGTAACTTCCTGAGTAGCTCAAGTTGCATAGAAACTTCTACGCTGACCTTTGACCCTCACTGATAGTAAAGAAATACTGGAGTAAAGCTATTTGAGCGTATGTTCTTATCCTGGCTGGTAAAGGAAAGGAAATTGGTAAGATTGCTCACGATCATCAACTCTGAACATCAGTCACTGCAGTTTTCAAGACTTTTTGGGAACGTGGAAAGCGTTCATGAAGACACTTACGGGAGGTACCATGCGGCAGGAGCGGATGCAGTCGTTGAAGCCAGCCCAGTGCTGATAGTCAGGGTACTCTCCCTTGTGTAGCATGTACTGGTAGCCAGAGTAGTCGGGCTTCTCATAGGCAACCCAGCAGCCATTCTCTACACGGATGGAGTTACAGCGAGAGAGGTGCGACTGCATCTCAGCACAGTCACTACTGCACTCATAGTGACGGCCCTGGAAGTTCCTATCCTCAAAGAAGGTAATCTGCCAAGAGTGGACATTTTTAGTAAGATATAGAGGGACATCAGTAGATAAAATGTAGAGTATGTAGATAAAACATCTCAGCTTGCTTAACAGGCACAAAGAAGTGTAAATTCAAAATATTGTAACTTAATTTGCTATTATTTACTCCTTTACACTATTCCATCACTAGTCACAATCAAATTAGCCACTAGTGCATCTGCTGTGGCTGTTTTGATTGACAGCAGGTCATATGACTGCCTAAAGGTAAAGCCAGAAAAATAGCACATCTTCAAACAATAGAAAAGTGTGGAAAAGTTCATTTGTTAAATGTAAACGTATATTTTATATTCAGTACCATTTTTTAATTTTCAAACCAATTTTCTCCCAAATGTGGCAGCCAATTGACGCACCCATCTGCTAGAACTCTCCCAATTACTTGTAATGTCTCTAGGAGGGTTAAGACAAGAACCTCCGATGCATGTGAAGTCAGGCTCCGCCTCTTTACAAACTGCTGCCTATACATTGCTCAGAGGAAAGCACAGGATTCCCAGCTCTGATACATCAGCCAACAGACACCTGAGCCAGTAGTAGTGATTGGGAGAGAGCACGGCCAATTTTGCTCTCTCAGGCCCCGGTTGTCGATTGCAATCCTCTGATCAAAGTGTCGGTGCCTTAGTCTGCTGAGCCATGACATATTCTAATAATTTGAGATCATGTATTTTTGATTTTTGAGCTATAATTCAACAATAAAACACATAAAGGTTTGAAACATGTAATGAATATAAAATAACTTTTTGAATGAACAATGAGCTTTATCATGATATTCAGTTTTTTTTGTTGCTATTTTTTTGTTATTGTGGCACACTTCTATTCTATTCTATTTATCTACAAATAGATGCTGCATGAAACTAATAAAGTCAAACATTTTCAATGAAATACAGCCATTAAAATTGCCTTCTGCACTTAAAACATCACAGATAGATTTTCTTTTAACTATTAACATTAATGTCATCTACATACATTGTGAATTAACAGAGAATTGAATTTTACTGTCAGATATTCTGAGCATCACTTCTTCACCATGGCATTGAGTATTAAGCCTCAATGTTTTCAGAGCACCACCTCAGTCACTCTGAAGCTTCTTCCTTGCTTTAGCATTAAGTTTACACGTTCTTAGAGTTTTTACTCAAGTTTTAAACCTGTTTCTCTTTCTCCTGCACCCGTCTTAACGAGGCTGTGATTTGGCATGCTTACCTTGCCCATATTGACTGTGTTCAGACCGGACCAGGCCCATTCACGGGTCGGAACCTTTTTATAGACTGGCTGTAGCTGGGGGATTTGAATGCGGCTCACAAAGCTTTGCATGGTCAGCGGATTGCGTTCTATAGACCGCGTGCCATTATATGTCTGGCTCGTGTGTGACTCCTCTTTGTCTCTATCAAAGCTCTTTTTTATTGCACGCAAAACACAGAACCACTGCACTTTTGAGCACCTGACAATAAGAGTTGCAAACTCTGCCTTTAGTTAAAAGAGGGTTTCAGACGTGACCTTTTAGTAATGAGAAGAGGGCCTGTGTGCATTTGTGCTGTACTTTGTTTCTTCAGACTTGTTGATATTGAATTGATGTCTTTATGGAGTTTGTCGTGGCAGAATGAACTATAATAACTTTTATTATAAGCTTTTATATTGATTACCAGTTTGAACCTTGTTTAGATGTATTGTACACAGAACATTTCAACAAAATGATTAAAAAAAAGAGGCAATTTAGAGACATGTACTTAAAACCAGCCTTTAATTGTGCAGGTTCAGCCTACATGAATCCACCTCTCATTCTCCTGAAGGAGCCAATCATGGGGTTGTAGCAGCCCCAGTCTGCACAGGCTCTGTACTCTCCAGGCCTCAGGAAGTACTGACGGCCTCTGTAGTGCGGGTGCTCGTAGAAGACCCAGAATCCCTCCATGACGTTGGCGGAGTAGATGTCACGGAAGTGGAAGCGGTCGTAGACGTTGGGACAGTCGTCTGAGAACTCCATCATGTGTCCAGCCATGTCAGGTCTGTTGTAGATTCTCATCTTGTAGCCTCCTCTGTACTGAAGTGTAGGGCAGAGAGAGGATGTTAGACACGGGCAAAGCTTTGAGTACTGGATGTCATGGTTGTGACTAAGCCTTTCATCAAGACGCCCTGCTGTAAGTAGACTTTTAGTCAACTTTAGTGACAGTGCAATGATTTTTCCACACTCTCACAAACCAGAAAGATGAATAGAATTATAATGAGCAGGGCTAGTCTTTAGAGCATTTCTTCTGCTCTGTTTTATGACTGAGTCTCCTGGTGGACCCTCATACACGTTTTATGCTGCATCTATAAATTACTTCAAAGGTTATATTGATTGACATTGATTTGCTAAGCTGTTTTAAAGTGGGGAATAAAACCCTTCAGTTTGATTGACTTACTGGGGGATACATCTGACAAGATCTGATGCAATTGTTGAAGCCCATCCAGTGGTGAAAGTCAGGGTACTCCCCACGGCCCAGGATGTACTGATAACCCATGTAGTTGGGCTTCTCGTAGGCCACCCAGTGACCTCCCATGACCCGGATGGAGTTGCAGCAGCTGAAGTGCCTGAAGGTGTCGGAGCAGTCCTCGGAACACTCGTAATGGCGCCCCTGGAAGTTACGGCCTTCGTAAAAGATGATCTGTCAGGAGAGGGATGTGATCAAAGGAATATTTTAAAGACATATTAAACTCAGCCTTTGTTAAACGACCATTTAATACAATGGTAAGAACGATCTGAGAACAAGGTGAAGACTTTAGTGATTCTTAGCAAACCCCGCGTATAAAGGTTGTAATTCTCTGAGAGGTAGAATGACATTTGATACATATGTTGTATTGATGTCAGCTAAGCTGGTAACACTGCCCTGGGAGAATACACTTCCAACAATACAGAGAAACGGCATCATTTTTGCTTGGCAGTAAACGGAGTTTCTCGTAGGGACAAAATATTACCATGTTTGATTCAACCAGTTCTAAGCGATGCCATTTCTTCCACGAGCCTTTACTTGGAGATCCTAATTTGCAGTAGCGACACCACTTTGTCTTCTCTTATGATTCTAGACACAACACAAGTGGGTTCTTACCTTTCCCATGGTTGCAGGGCAGGATATACACACCGTCGCACTGTTGCGGCACTACGGAGCATTTATATACTCTTCGTTAGAAAAGGGCCATGTATATCCACTCTGGTGCCAGAGGCACGTCAGAAAGACTAGAGTTTACCTTTTGAAACGTCACAGGCCTTTCCCTTTATTCCTGCCTCTAAAGGCAACTAAAGCCACTGCTCCTATTATCCCCAGTGCTAGAGTTTACCTTTACAAATGCCCCTCAGGCCGAGGCCCTTACTGCTACGCTAGGCCTTGTTCAGCCATGACCTGGTGATGTGGCTCTTTCACTCCATCCCACAAAAGGATCAGGAGGGTTAAAACAACAGGCTTTTTGTTACTTTCACTATATGTGTAACAATACTTAAAAGATGTGACGAACCATTTCAACAGAAGAGATGACGTTGAGATTATTGATACAGAGGCAGATAGGTGGACTGATAAACAAATAAATAGACTGATTGATAGCTGTGTATGAAATTAGATGGGTAGATACATATCTAAATAGATAGGTGGATTGATAAATAGGTACATTGATAAATAAATAAATGTGAAGATGCGTAGATTAGGTGGATTGATATATAAGTAGATAAGCAGATAGGTAGACTGATCAATAAATAAGTAGATAGGTGGGTAAATTGATGTAAAGGTGGATAGATGTATAGATTTATACACGAGTAGATGGATTTTTGGTGAATATGTTGGTAGATGTATGCAAATTTATGGATATAGATGTATATGATGGATGAGGGACATTGTTATAGTGGCATTAGAGTCACATAAACAATAATTAAGTCATTAAGCTATTAAGTAATAACTTAATCACTAATATATATAACTAATTTATGGTTATAAAAACCATTTAATATGCAGAAATACAGTATAAAGAGTCATTGCATCGCAGACAGATAACTCCTGTAGTCTTAATAAATGCCTCTATTGAATAAACAAACCTGGGGTGAACAAGTCTCCTTTTACTGCAGCTCCCACCACGGCACACATAAAAACATCAATAATAACCTCATAAACTTGAAATATTATTTAGGAAAATAGTAACATTTTATTCACCAAAAATTTTTATTATTTGTAAACAAAATCCATCCTCCTCTCTTTCCTCAAAGAACAGTGCAGTTACTCTGTTGTACAGATTCTGTGTGCTTCAGTTCCATCAGGAAGTCCTTTCCTATCAACATCGAAGCTAATGCTAACTAGATTGACTGTCCAATCAATGGGTCTAAATACGGTGACATAGCCAGACGCCTGCTAGAGGGCCCTGATGACACCAACTCAAAATCTGATTGGTTGAAGCAATAGTTTCATCAACATTTATTTTGTGTTTAGAGAGTCTACAGAATGGATTGTGAAGGCCTTGGGCAGACATCTTTGACTTTGACTCTGCCTGGCAACAAATAATGGCTGAAATGTGATTGGTTAAATGCTTTAATATTAAAATATATGTCTGGAAACAGCACAACCATCGGAAAAGCTATAAAAGGAAGCTTACAGACCATTTGGTTTCAGGGACAAAATATAATTAACATCAGTTTGTGATTCAAATATTTTTTAGGCCAACAGAGAAGGCCTTGCAGGCCCTAATAGCCCACCACTAGCGACCTGTGGTTTGTCTTGTGAACGGTAGTAAACCTAAAAAGTGATGTTCTTCGTCGTTGTCAAGTTACTAATTACTGGTAATTATGATACTGTGATGTTGTATTATATATATATACACACATTAGTTAGTTAAATTACTTAACATAAAAATAATACTTACAAAATATGAGTATATATAGTATATGAGTATATATGATATATATAGTTTATAGATCACCACCCGATAATCCCGGACGTTCCGGAAGAGACAACCGGATTTTTTATAAACTTAGTGTTTGACTACAATTAATATAAAACAGGGACTT
>BRDA01010201.1:0-15691 GCA_036984385.1 Crenuchus spilurus
TGTTGTATAATGTATCAGCAAATATATCACAACTTATTAATACATACAAACAACATCCTACAATCTGACCATGATTTAGTAATGCATGATAACAAGACAGTTAAGTTGTGGCAATGACAAGGGACCAAGATTCTAATTTGTGGCCACTATTTATTAAGGTGTGAGAACAAGATGAGGGCACCACCTCACAGTCTTGTGCCATTTTTTTGTGTAGTATAAACAGAAAATAAGGGAAATAGACTATTTTGCTATAGTATTTAAATATAATGACATAAAGTTACACAATTGATTAAATTATATTATTATATATTTTTATTTTTGTCTAATGGCATAAACTTGGAAAATATCACCAAACCTAATTTATAATAAAATAACACTGCTTCTACTGACAAACACAGTTGTGGCTTAGATTCTACACTCTGAAGTGAGCAACATCTGAGAAATAACTAGCAGCACACTTTTTATTGCTTTTTAATCAACTAAACAACCAAGCAGACCTATTGCAGCTTTACACTGTAATTCTTAATATAAACAAACACTCACACTCTAGATTTCCACTCCCAATAATCAGACACTCCTGCGAATCCCGCTTAATCATGCCCTCCAAGCCACTGGGCCTAATAGCACCTAATGCACCCGTTCACCGCGGATTTGGCGAGGGCGACCGGCAGGCAGCATTCGTCCCGAGCAGACGGTCTGCCCTGGCCACACTAATGGAGCAAATGGACGGAAATGCCATGTGAAAGGGTCTGATGTATGGGAGCTGTTGTTGAGGAGGAGGTTAGTGTTGATCTAATTAGGAACTGGCAGTGATGGAACAGGACCTCGTATTGAGCCCTGAGTCACACCGGAGCTGGGAAAGAGCCACTGGGCTCAATTGGGCCCAGGATGCATGGCCCTGCTTTCAACTATTGGCATGTGCAAGACGGCGGTCCTGGGAACATTAGTCTTAATATTTTTCTCTTCGTGGCATCTCGTCCCTGGCTTGTTGGACAGGACGTCGGCTCATCCGTTGTAAATGTATTAGGCTGACTTCTTTTTGTATCAAAAACCTCCGCCCCTTCACAACGCCAGATCAATTTGGTTACGACAGAAATGGGGATTTTATATGTCAGTGCACGCTCTTATTTATTTATTCATTAGAGCGATGCATATTCATCAAACGTCAAAGCCCAACGAATGCAGGGTAAATCAATCCAGGGAATCTATTCAAAGTGTGTTAGGAGGTATGATTGGGTTATGATGACCTTTCTAGTGCTCTTTCGTCATTCTGGGCTGACTAACCAGCTTTAGATAACATTCGCCAATCACACAGAGAACGTTATTAGAATGTTCAGTAACGTTTTAAAAAGGTTACAGAAATAATGTTCCAGGAACGTTTTGGAAATCTGTGACGTAAAAATGTTATGCATTATAATGTTCTTGGAATGTTTCCCAGTTAATCATTAACATTATTGTAACATTTGACGCAACATCAGTGAGATGATTTTATTGGTTCTGAATAATATGTTAATTTGAGCTGGAGGATGTTCAGCACAGACTGTGTAAAGCTAAGTCGAGTCATATTTGCTTCATAAATAAACCTTTAACGTCCTCACCAGAACAAAAACAATGGATTTTAGATTTTTGCTATTTTTGCTATTTATGGTAAAATCACAACAGAAGGTCTATCATTCATATATATATATATATATATATATATATATATATATATACTAAAAAAATCTAGAAACATCTAGGAAACTTGACAGATTGAACCCCCTAAAAACCAAATTTGCATATTTGTAACATTCAGAAAATCTTCTACTCTATGAATGTTCTAAGTAAGCTATTCATTCAAGTGTGTCTCCAAAGGGAGGTTATAAATGTCTTATTCCTTTAAAATGCAGGTCAACCATTTGGTAGAGAACATTTGTCACTATATTGTCTTGAAGAATATGTTAACAACATGATTGTGTCATCTCTACCAATCGGTATAGGCATGTTAGGCTAAAAAACATCAACTGACATGCAACATTTTCTTGTCTGAATATAAACCAGCAGCTTCATAGCCAAACCACAAGGAATAAACTGGATCAGATGCTGAAAAACTATTAGTGCTGTTGCACCATCACATAAGTAAGTGTGGTGTTTCAAAAGTGAACAAAACTAGCATCTTATTGTACAGCTTTTGTAGTCATGACGACGAAATATATTCGTGGGAGGAGCTTGAACACCTGTAGCTTGAAGGAAGAAGCTCAAGATATCACCATCCAGAGCTTCCAAACCAGGTTCATAAAAGTTAAAGAACTGATTAGAGAAGACGCTGCATGAATAACAAACCCAACAGACGGACATAAGCAGGCCTGAGGCTACTCTTGAGTGTAGATATGAATACTGCACACGTATTTAGACATTTGTATGTACAGTGAATGAGAATATGCAATATTAATAAGAGATATTGCTGCCCTTGAAGGCCAGAGTTAAAATGTGATGTGCATAAATATGCATAAGCACCTTTGTGTCCGCCAGTGTTCCTCATATTACATCTGGAGGAAGCAGCTCAGCGCATGTCTGACTGCTAGAACATCACTGTCTTTATGATTATGAGTCATATATCAAAGGAGAGCACTAAAACTTATGATAATGGCTTTTTTCACAAACAAAAACAACGTGCATGTTTCAAGCAGGAGTGAAAATAAGAATGCCATGTATTAAAAATGAGCTTTATTTGACGTCTGTTTTTGGAGCCAGAGCTGTTTTAGAGCAGACAACACTGGCATCTGGTGGACAAAATGAAAACAGAGAAGTTAAAGAAAGGAATAATTGATATGTTTTCAAAAACAAACAAGTAAACATACTGTTCTAACAAATGTAGACATCAAATTATAACATAATATAATATAATATAACAACATAATATAACATAATATAATATAATATAATATAATATAACAACATAACATAATATAATATAACAACATAACATAATATAATATAACAACATAATATAATATAATGTAATATAATATAATGTAATATAACAACATAATATAATATTATATAATATAATATAATATAATATAATATATTTTTGTTCATTGTTAGTAATTATATGTAGGTTACTTGTACTTTTATAAAATAATTGTATACAATATTAAAGAGACGACAACACCCAGAAATAAATTACTTTTGTGTATTAACATAACTTGGCAAATAAATCAGATTTTAATTCTGATTCTGATATAACACAACACAATGTAATGTAACATCTCTCCATCCATCCATTATCACACCCATTTAATCCTTATCAGGGTTGCAGGTAATGTAACTTTTATTTTATTATTTAATTATTTCTTAATTATTAAGTATTGTAATAAAACTATATTTTGTTAATAGTTAGAAAAAAATATTTTATTTATTTTCTAAATAAACAAACAAAAAAATAAAAATGGATTTGTTTTCAGTAAATAAATAAACTAATAAATGTGCAACAACAACCAATATCCTTATATTAACATTACAATTAATCATTTTATGTAAACTCATTTCCACTTAAATCAACAAAACCTGCTCTCTGATGTGATCGGCACAAACATACAAACTTTTATATTTAATTATGTTTCTATGCCAAGGTTGGAACATTACATTTTATTGGTTAAACAAACAAACACATTTTTCACAAAGCCCCGAGTGGCTCGATGGACTAAGGCCGATCATGCTGCTTGGCATTGGCAGCTGGAACATGAGAGAGCATAAAATTAAAGTGTTTGCTCAGGTGGGTAAGATGGCACTCTTTCCCCAGCACTACTAAGTAATGTGGTCTGGCTCAGGCTTCTGCCAGGCGATCCATTAGAACTGGGGATCCTGTGCTTTCCTCCAAGCGTTGGCAGTGATGTATCGGCATCAGTTGAAAAGAGGCGGAGCTTGACTTCACATGCATCAGAGGAGGCCTGTGTTAGTCTGCACCCTCCTATAGTCAGAGACATTATAAGTGATGGGGAGAGTCAATGAGAGGACGGGGCGTTTGGCCATCAAGCACATTGTGGAGAAAATCCGGTAAAAAAAAACAAAAAAAACAACATAATATAACACAATAGTCAGGCTGTCCTGACTCGGACTGTTTAAGTGTATTTTAAGCTTCCTCTTTCCTCCACATATGATTGAGGTTCAGCCATTAAAACGTTTAAGCAGCCAGTCTTTAACTGGAGCCCTCTGAGTTCAGAAACGCGTGTGGAGTAGAGAAAAGCTCTGTCCATTTCACCCTCATTACAGTCAGTCACTGACTCAACAGGTTCAGCCTGAACAGAACATTTCTGTCCCTTTGGTCCATTTTTAGACTTTTTCACCATTAACAGTTTTTTAGGTGCTTTTTAGTTTAAGTGCCCAACCAATTCAACTGTTAATGGACTTAAATTAAAGGAGCGGTAACCAATTTAATTCCTTGCATGGTTTGTGAAATTCAGTGAATATCTCCTGGCTGTCCGCTGGCTTTTATATGAAAGTTGGTTCTGTAATAACAAACAAAGTATCTTGGGCAGAATGACACGACACTCCTGTGTTGCAGACTTGTAAAAATAAAATGTTTATTAAGGATATAAACGTAAATGCTGGAAATTTAAATGTGTTAGATAAACATATGTAAATGAACTAAATAAAATATTCTATATGAGATGTTATTATCGGCCAGAGGAGGATGGGTCCCCCATGTGAGTCTGGTTCCTCCCAAGGTTTCTTCCTCCAGCTCTGAGGGAGGTTTTCCTTGTCACTGTCGCCGTTGGCTCACTCACCGGGGATTAGGGATTAATGATTTGATGTTATTACTAAACCTGTAAAGCTGCTTTGTGACATCAGTTGTAAAAAGAACTTTATAAATACATTTGATATGATTTGATTTGATGTTATTCATTCTTTTTGATTGCAGGAAAATATACAATATTTAGTGTTTTACATCACTTTTGTTGGAGCTTTAAAGCTTTAAACATCCAAGCCAAGCAAAAAGACTTAAGATCTATCATGTTTACTGTTTACTGTCTGTAAATTATATGTACATTACTTATGGCCTTTCTATCTATCTGTCTATCTATCCGTCCATCCATCCATCCTTCTATCCGTCCATCCATCCATCTATCTATCTATGTAACCAGATAGCATACAGATGTGGGCCACTTCTGGCTGAGAAATGGCACTGCAGGTCCAATATCGGCATGGCAAACTGCATGTGAGCCAAATGTGGCCCTTATATTGAAAATACACATTCGGCCCACATGTACATTACAGATATGGCCCACTGCTGGCAGAGATGTGGCAGATGTGGTTACCTACATTTGGCTGATTCGTGGCCCTAGTCAGGTGTATAGGTGGCCCACATCGTGCAACCAGGGGGCGGTCCGCGCACATGCCGTCAATCCATGCAGCAAGTTGGCCAAATGGAATGGGGGATGAGGGCCAGATGTGGGCCAGACTCATTTTGATATCGATTGAGCTGTCTGTCTGTCTGTCTGTTTGTCTGTCTGTCTGCCTGCTGACTTTTAATGGAACAAACACTTCAGAAAGGCTCTTAGTCACTTTTAGTCATCATTCATTTCCTCAGTGTCCACTAGAGGATAGGCATTTCTATCATGAATTGAAACTTTTCTCTGAACTGTAACAATTTATTGGAGTCTATGTTCACTCAAACCAGCAGCAAAGAAACATTCCCATTTGGTTTCACATGGAGAACAGTACATACTTGTCCAGATGATGCATTGAGGTGTTATACACTTTCAGTCCAACAGATGGAGGCAGAGGAACAGCACAAATGATGGCCTTCACCAGCCTGGCTGCAGAACACTGTGGGTTATATAAAACTTGGATGTCAGTGGAGGAAAGATGAGCCATCAGCTGTTTGACCAAATCCCCACAGTGACACATTCCCACACATTCATCAAAATTCTGCTACATATGCTGGAAATGCACTGCAGCATTCAGCAGGATGGAGTCCTGATCCTTCTGTGAGGATCTTCAGTGTCTCTATTGTGAAATTGTTGGTCTATTGACGTGAACACTGCTCCATGATTCTGATGCCCACTTTAGGTGTTTTCGGTGGTGGACAGGGGTTAGTGTGGTCACTATGACCAGTCTACAGCCCCAAATCTCTTCACTTCCAGACAAGAATCCCTTCTAGAAGTCAACGCAGGTCCTTCACAAGCAGTTTGTGAGAGAACTCTCCACAGAGACCTGCAGAGCATCAACATATGGAGCAGAGTGGAGAGGCCTTCAGCCTTGTGTGCTGTCCACCACAGTTCTGAGGAGAATGTCCTGTAGACTGGCATTGTTAGCACTGCTGGTAGACCTGTATGACTGTACACTTCATACACCTGCACATTCAGCTACTTCCTTCACACTCTGACCTTTAACCCCCAAATACAGTCACTGCTTTATCATTAACATCTGAGACATTCACTGCACTGTACCACCTCTTCCTCTCACACACCCTGCAGGTATTTATAGCCTCATCATCCTCATACAGCGTCACCTGCAGGAGCCTGAAAATGACTCATTATTGTCCAGGGAGCTGAGAAAGCAAAATCAATTTAATCTTGATGGGTTTTAGAGAAACAAACATTCAAATTATTATTGTTACCGTTGTTAAGCAGGAACAAAGTTAACTAATGTTTGTTTACTTGAGCGTGAGCTCTGTGGTTAGTTTAGTGATGATGAGTATGGACAGACATGAAGCAGGACAGTTGGCACCTAACAAAATGTGTCAATGAAATCATTATTAAAGATAATATTTTTGACAATTAATCACCACTACAGGTCTTAGTGCACAGTTTCTATGTTTATATTTAATTCCTAAAACAGACAAAAAAGAAATAAACAGTATTTAATGTGCTATACATTTGTTTCCCAAAAATAATAAATACAGTAAGTAAAAAGTTAAGCACGCCCAGGCTTGTTAATGGAAATATAAAGAAAGAGACATCTCAAGACGTTTCCAACAGTGTGACTTGGAAAGGAGTCTCTTGGGAAGTGTCATCGGTTCAGCAGTGATGCCCAGCCTGAATGCCTTGAGGCCAGGCTCGTATCCCAGTCTCAGCTGGGCTCAGTGGAGTAATGAACGACAGCCTGAGGTGGTGCCGTCCGTAAGACTGTTCACACAGAAGAACACACACACTTATACACATACATACACTCACCATCTATTTGATTAACATCTCTTCATTGAAAGTCCAATCACTTTATTAGCTCCGCCTACTTCACTGGTCTACTATACAGATGTGCAACCTTATATGGTCAGAAATGCTGTTTTGCTCCCTGAAGGAGGAAATAAAAATGAGGACCTTCCTGCAGGCAGTTCAGACCCTCAACCATGACAACTATTACACACATGCATAAGACATATGACTGAACACTGGACATTTTACATGTATACATATTTATAGTATTTATTAACTCTCCACTACCTCCAGCTATATGCATAGCAGTGCATTGCACACACACACTATTCAGAAGTTTACAGACACTCAGAATCTTCCATGACAGCAGAGAATTAGTCCATATTGGCCTTTAATAAACACTATTAATCACTAGAACATGAGATATTAGTCCATAAACAGCCTCAATAAACACTATTAATCACTAGAACATGAGATATTAGTCCATAAACAACCTCAATAAACACTATTAATCACTAAAATAGGAGATATTAGTCCATAAACAGCCTCAATAAACACTATTAATCACTAGAACATGAGATATTAGTCCATAAACAGCCTCAATAAACACTATTAATCACTAGAATAGGAGATATTAGTCTATAAACAACCTCAATAAACATTATTAATCACTAGAATAGGAGCTGATGTCAAATGCAGTGAAGTTCCCAAACCAGACAGAAATGCAGCTACTCAGGATGCTCTCTATGGTTTCTCTGTAGAAGGTGGTGAGGATGGGGCGGTTGCAGATGAGCTATCCTCTGTCTTCAGTAGAGGATGCTGTTGGGCTTTCTTACTTATGGAGCTGGTGTTGAGGGACCAGGTAAGGTTCTCCAAAAGCTGAACACCAAAGAATTTTGTGAGGAGTAATGTGAAAGTACTAATATGAAATATGAAAAAAACTCTTTTCTGACTATTTTGAGCTACTAATAAAAGGTTATGCTTCAAATAAACCAATTTCAGTTACAAGTATTGATGTTTACTGAGTCTAGAACTGAGTTCTCTGTTGAAGACGGCCTTTTTTGAACCTACATCATGTCCCTTTAGTGGTGCGCAGCAATAAAAAAAAGATTTCTGGTAGTTAAAATCTAAAAGGTACATTTTAGTGTTCAGCAGAAAATTACAAGAATGTGTTATTATATTACAAATCATAAAACAGGTTCTGATCATTTGAAGTGAGAATAAATTTCCTATTTATTTCAAGATTCAGACAGAGAATCCTAAAACAAACTTTGGTGCTTGAGACATTAAACTTGTATAGATGATGTGGTTTGTTATTTAAACAACTTTTGCATAAGACTGGGCCATTCTTGGGAAATTATAAAAGACATATGGTGGTAACAAGCCACACGAATCCCACACCTCCGTCAATCTGACCATCTCTCTCTGTTCCTGTTACCCAAATACACTCCAGTCATTCAGCATGTAAAACCAACTATCAGGTCTGTAAAGAGCTGGATGGATGGGGCTGACTCCTCTCTTCAGCACCAGTTCCAGCACACTGGCTGGAGTGAGTATGCTGTCCGGGTCACCACTGACTCGAACATCAACATCGATAGCGAGACCAACTCTGTCCTGGAACAGCTGTGTGAACACAGTGACAAGACATAAAATAATAATATCGTTCCCTAACCAGAAGCCCTGGATGAAGAGAGGTTCACCTCCTGCTCAAAGATAGAGATGCTGCCTTCTGGTCACAAGACTGGGAGGCTTACAGCTCTGCCAGAGCTAACCAGAGTTATGGCCAAGCATCACTACAAACAGCGGATTGAAGAGAACTTCACCTCCTCTGACCACCAGTGCATGTGGCAAAGCATTCAAACTCTCATTGACTTTTAACCACCCAACATTGCACCATCCATCAACTGTGCTTCACTCTCCAACAAGCTACACCACTTTTATGTTCATTTTAATTGGGGAAACAAAAACTTCAAAAACAGATCCTCCACCCCATGATCACCTACTTGCATTCTCCACCATGGATGTCTGCCATATGCAGAGCAAGGTGAATGCACGTAAGGTAGCTGGACCCGATGGTACCTGGATGGATGCTGAGCAGCTTTGTGGTGTTTTTACTCACATTTTCAATCTATCTCTGGCCCAATAATCTGTGCCAACCATCTTTAAATCTGCCACCATTGTGCCAGTACCAAAGCATTTGGCTGCTTCAGTTCTGAACGACTTCTGAAAGTTTTGTTCTTTCACACTTGAAATCCTGATTGCCTGCTACATTGGACCCACATCAGTTCGCCTACCACAGCAGCAGGTCAACTGAGGATACAATTTCCACAATGCTCCATTTGTTATGTTTATTGATTTCAGTTCAGCTTTCAACACAGTGATCCCCTCCCAACTGATCTCCAAGCTCAGCCAGCTTGGTATCAGTACATCTCTCTGAAATTAGACTTTGGACTTCCTGACTGACAGTCCCCAGACTGTTAAATTAGACAACCTCTCCTCCATCACCCTGAACTCTGGAGTTCCACAAGGTTGTATGTTGAGCCCGATCCTGTACTCCCTGTTCACCCATAACAGTGTCCCTGTATATGGCTCTAACACCACAATCAAGTTTGCGGACAACACCATGGTGATCAGCCTGATCAGTGACAACCATGAGTCAGTCTACAGAGATGAGGTGCAGCATCTGGCCACATGGTGCCATAATAAACACCTGTCGCTTAACACCCAGAAAACCAGAGATCATCATGGACTTCAGGAAGACTAGAAACTAGGCTCACTCCTTGATTTACATCAGCGGAGCTGCATCAGAGCAGGTGACTAGCTTCAAGTTCTTTGGTATCCACATCTCCAGTGTTCTCACCTGGTCTGTGAACTCCTCCTGGTCAAAAAACAGAGCCTTAAGAAAGCTCACCTGTTTATTTTGACCTGTTGAGTAGTTATGTGCACAACAGAAGACAAGTATATGTCAGTATATAACTTCTGTAAGACTGGAAAGTGTGGCATGGAGGCAAAAGGACATAAATAAGCAACTCACATTTAACACCTGCAGTTAAACACCTCATCATAATCCTCTCTCTCTCTCTCTCTGACACACACTCTCTATCTATCTATCAATATTGCTCTCACTCACTCTCTCTCTCTCTCTCCACACACACATATGCTGCTGTGTGCACGACCCTGGAATCAGTGCTAATTACCACACATTAGCAGCACTTCACACAGCTGTGGGAGAGACTGCCAGGGCGCACACACACACACATACATATACACAGAATGCAGATGAGTGTGTTATCCTAAAATGCTACATCACTATCAATTATGCACCAACTGCCTGGTCAGTGCTCAGAATTTAAAAACCCAAAACAAAAAATGTATTTGTGCTGATTTCTGCTGCGTCTGCACAAAGCTGAAGTTATCTTATTCAAATTTACCATTCCACCTTAAATGGTACAGCTGTTACATTAGGGTGGCCACTTCTATGACCCTAAAAAAGGACATCACCCCAAAAAGGACGACACAACACTGAGAATAGAGTATGTATGTTTTCATTACACTAAATTACAAAATTAACAGCACTGCAAAAAGTCTGAACTACAGATCTGTGACATAAATTAATGTTTGACTCACCATTTACACCTGCTTGTGATATTTTAGCCCTTTCTTTGCTGTCTCCAAGAGTTTGCTATTGGCCAGGGATTTCACATTTTTACAGATTTTGCTTTTGTTTTCCACGTCATGCCTTTTACAGCGGACGAATCATCATAAATCTCCTTATCAACTTTAATATCACAGTCCACACTGCTGTAAGAGTGATGGTGCCTCAGCCTGGTACACTTTACACAGTTCAGCAGCAGATATTTTGTCATTCAGGGGCAACTGAGTGGTATTAAATAACGTGGACAGAGATGAGGTACCTGAACTCCACACATTTTACTTGTGCTTGTCTGTATCAGCATGCACTCCACTTTGACATTTATAACCCATACTACATACTGCACACTATATACTACACACTACATAATAGACATGACATACTATGTACTACATACTACACACTACATTCTACACTCTACATACTACACTACATACTATACTACATACTGCACACTATGTACTACACACTACATAATAGACATGACATACTATGTACTACATACTACACACTACACTCTACACTCTACATACTACACTACATACTATACTACATACTGCACACTATGTACTACATACTACACTACATACTGTACACTACATACTGCACACTATGTACTACACACTACATAATAGACATTATATACTATGTACTACATACTACACTCTACACTCTACATACTACACTACATACTATACTACATACTGCACACTATGTACTACAAACTACATAATAGACATTCCACACTATGTACTACATACTACATACTATGCACTACATACTATACTACACACTACTTATTGCACACTATGTACTACACACTACATAATAGGCATTACACAATATGTACTACATACTACACACATGCTGCACACTACACACTACACAGTGCCTGCTATAGACTACATATTCAAAAACTTTAGTGTTTAGTGTGCAGTTGGGACGCACTCTGTATTTTCTTCAGGAGACACACTCGATTTAGTAGAAATACCTCATTTTCAGTCTGAGGACGTGTAAATATCCATTCTCATATCTTTGACGTTCCAAAAAAGCATTAAAATTCTCAAAATACCACCAATTACAGTGAATGTAAATGATAAGAAAATCATTGGACAGTACAATGGTCACCTCCACACTGAATTACCTCCCCTCCTCCGCTCTACCACGGCTGAATATATTCTCATTTGAGCGTGATGACACGGCGCCCTCAGAGGTCTGACTGTGTGGACTGAAGGATGCTGATGATGACTGGCAGCATCGTGGTGATTATACTTGGCTGCTTTTGTATTATGCTCAGTGCCAAAGAGCTCCTGTGCCCTGGTGATTTGGGCACTAACATGAATAAGCAGATATTAGTACTAATATCTTAATTACATTCTTTGTCATATAGTGTTGTCTGTAGTAGAAAGTTACTGATTTTTAAACCTTTGCTGTGTCTCGCTGGCTGAAACATAAATGTGAGGGTGGGTTTTTTTTGTAAACAGCAGTTTGGTGTGTGTGTGTGTGTGTGTGTGTGTGTGTAGCTGGATAGGTGTTGGATCATTAAAGGCTGGATGAGTGCAGAGGTCTTTGTTGTGCGACTGCCATCTGGATGTGCTTTCTCTAATGGAGCCGTCAGCTGTTCGTCTGCTGACACTGTCCTTCACCAGAGCCCTGAAACAAGAAAGTTTGCACACACATGCTGTAAATAGTCAGGGGGCACTCTGTGGATGGATGGATGGATGGATAAACTTGTGCAACAACATACAACTGCTCACAACATTTAAACAGTTTTCCAAATGTAAACAAGTTGTCTGAGCATCTAAGTTCAATGTCTGTCACATGTTTTGGTCAAAATACCTCAGCTGGCAAAGACACTACCACTATGACCCGAGGATCGCGAGTTTGAATCCCGGTCATGCTGTTTGCCATCAACAGTCGGGGCCCAAGAGAGCAGAAATTGGCAGTGCTCTCTCTGGGCAGGTAGATGGCGCTCTCACTCTCTCTATCACTCACACTTTGCAATGTCCGCTGGCTCAGGCGTCTACTGATTGGTCCAATCAGAGCTGGGGACCCTGTGTGCCTTCCTCCGAGCGCTTTAGGCTCTTCAGTGACGGTGTATCAGTGGTGGTTCAAAAAGAGGCGGTGGCTGCATCACACGCAGCGGAGGAGGCTTGTGCTTGCCTGCACCCTCCTAGAGTCAGGGACAGTGCAAAGTGATGGGGAGAGGCCTAACGGAGGGGAGGGGCTAATTGGCTACCACTACATTGGGAAGAGGATAAAAATGGCAAAAACCTAGAAATAATAAAAAATACCTCTGGGGTTAGTCGATAAGCCTGTTTAAGGTTTCATCTCTCTGAAGAACGACAGGATTTAAGGAGGCACTGTTGACCCCACCAGAGCTGATACCTCCACACCCAAACCAGTAGAGACCCACTGGAGAGCTCAGCGATCATGTTTAAGTCATGAGGTTTTATTTCTCTCACGTACTGTTTTGTTCTCACTGATGTTTTCTTCAATCACAAGCTCAATCTCTCTTAACCTCCTGCTGCTCTCTCTCAACAGTGCACTACTGACTCGTCACCACTAATCCATATGATCCAAGATTAAAATAATATCAAATCAAACTAAACAATGAAGCAAAAATTTGTTTCTTATCAGCATCTTATTCCAATTTCTCCATTCCACCTTAAATTTGCAGCAATTACAGTCAGGCACTGCTGACCAATTTACTGTTACCCTATGTCATTTAAGGTGGAGCAGATAATTTTAGTACTCTCTCTGTCTCTCTCTCTCTCTCTCTCTCTCTCTCCCACACACACACACAGACACAGACACACAGGTCTTGAATGCATCAGATACCACAGCTGCCTCCTTTAAGGTTGGAATAAGATGCTGATCAACGAGAAGTTAACCTCAGATTCACACCATCAAGACCAACTAAACTCACACCGAGATCTGGATCCTATGAGAACCACGGATCCACTGTAACACAACACAGCACGGCCAAAATAAAGACCTTGCTAATAAAAATAATCATAATCCTCTCTGCTGCTTTCTGACGCTGTGTCAGGTTATGTGTTAAAATAGAAAATGACTGATGGTAAAACTGAGCTCCTAACACACCTGACACTACTGTACATACACTGATAACACAGCAGACACAATCTATACAACCTCAAGTGTGCTGTAGTAAAGACAATGGTTCTGTATACTGTAGAACCATGAACACTCAAAGAACCCAAATGTTCTTTACA
Organism: Crenuchus spilurus; assembly: GCA_036984385.1. Lineage (NCBI taxonomy): Eukaryota > Metazoa > Chordata > Actinopteri > Characiformes > Crenuchidae > Crenuchus > Crenuchus spilurus. The sequence continues at coordinate 14,028 of BRDA01010201.1, forward strand.
TGATGAAATGTGCTGAATGTTCTGTAGATGGTTCTGTACAGTAGTTCTAAATAGTTCTATATTGTATTAAAAGTGTAATTTGATTATTACAGGCTTGACATGGTAACAATAACAGAGCTGTTTTGGGGCCATTTACACCCATTTTTAAGCAAAATTTTAGAACCATCAGCAGCACATTCTTCATCAATCATCAATCGTGTAAAGAACACTTTGGGTTGTTTGAGTGTTAATGGTTCTGTATGTACCATTGTCTTTACTAAAGAACCCTTGAAGAACCATCTCTTGTAAGAGTGCTTTAGACACAAGTCAAAATAAGGAAAATAGATGATACGTCTGATCACATGAAACTCTTAATGCAGCAGTTTCATCACCGAGATGTTTGATTGCAGACGTTGCTCTGATACACAGATCCAGTCCACACAGGACTGATTTTAACACCTGACTGTATTGTTTTGGAGGAGATGTCATGACAGACAGCCACCAGTCATGACATAAATGGAACTAAAGCAGCTACACACTGACCGTAAGCGACAGTGGTAAGTTGCCTCCTCAGCCAGTGTCGTTCAGTGGTGGTTATTTTTACATGTCTGCTCTCCGCTGGAGTCGGGATTAAGATGGAAAAGCTCCGGAGATTGCGTGACTGTGGTGCAGGCTGAGGAGAGGGGTGTCATTTTGCCGTGAGGTGAGTTTAAAGTTGCTGTCACTTCACTCAAACACAGCAGAGAATAATACAAAGCACACAAAGCATCTTAAAGGAGACGTTCAGCAAGACCTTTCATCTTAATGTAGTCAGTCAACCAACACATGTTTGGCTCTGAAGTTTGCAGTGTTAATGTAAATAACTTATATTTGGGCTTGTTTCACATCAGAATAGCAAAATTTAAAGGCAAAGCATATTTATGTTCATAGAGTCTTTCTCCTGATGTCTTCCCAATTGGTTTTCCCAATTTCTCCTGTTAATCTCTGATGTCATAGTGATACAAGTTCTCAGTTTGTTGGATTTATGTTGTGAAACCTGACGACCCAGCCCAGAGGAAAGAAGCAAACGACCTTGTCTACCGTTCATCACTCATCACTGTGTTGTAAACATGAACATCATTACAGGTGAGCTTACACCCTGAACTTCAGCACCAAATGTGACTCAACAGGCTAAGACACTACCACTATGACCAGAGGACCGTGAGTTTGAAACCCGGTCATGCTGTTTGCCATCAACAGCCGGGGCCCCAGAGAGCAAAAATTGGCAGTGCTCTCTCTGGGCAGGTAGATGGCGCTCTCTCTCCCCTAATACTCTCACAGTGCAATGTCCGCTGGCACAGGCGTCTACTGATTGGTCCATTTGGAGCTGGGGATCTTGCGCTTTCCTCTGAGCGTGTTGGCTCCCCAGTGATGGTGTATCAGCGGTAGTTTGAAAAGAGGCGATGGCCGCATCACAAACAAGGGAGGACGCTTGTGCATGTCTTCACCCTTATAGAGTCAGGGACAGTGCAAAGTGATGGGGAGCGCCCCCTAGTGGATGGGATGTGCTAATTGGCTGCTATCACATTGAGAAAGGGAGAAAATTGGCAAAAAAAAAAGACCAACATGCAGGTAGATGAGTGTTAATGTCTGATGACTAATATATGTCGGAGTCGAGGCTGGCGCCTGTTCAGCCGTCTCCATCA
>BRDA01010203.1:0-11628 GCA_036984385.1 Crenuchus spilurus
ATGATTTAGGTCATTTACTGCTAATGTTTTTATAGATGTGATGTTCACATGAGTTTGTTATTAACGGCAATAAACAGTTTCGACCATATTTTGTGCATATCGCCCCGCCCTCGATGGGTATCGGCTATCGGCCGATCGCGCTGAAAAGGGATCGGAAATCGAAATCGGCCTCAAAAATGCCGATCGGTCCATCTCTAATAATAACAACAAATTGCTGTTTGTTGTCATGTTTTAAACCTGCAGTAAGACTACTGAATTAGTAATGAAAGAGAGAAAAGAAGACGCTTCTTGCCTGGTCACCTCTGTTTCATTTCTGCGATGCTGATGTGATGTTGAGGTGCGTCGTCTGAATTCACACATTGAGAATAGCAGCACAGACTGGCAGATTATTAATAGATACCTCTGCTGTTCGCAGTGCATTAGTAGTGAGTGTATGTAGATTTAATAAACACAACAGCATCTCATAAATGTTGTGATTTGGACCAGCATCGATAATAAACCGACATGGGTTGATTACAGCAGCAGGAGAGTATGAGATGAATGGAGCAGGCTGTAGGCATTATGGCATTTTCAGTCAGTGGGTGCTTTTTGTCTTATCACCAAGTTTCAGGACTCCTCAGCCTACAGGACTTTGTTTTGTTGTTTTTTTGTGTGTATGAGTGTGTCCGTGTAGTTGAATATAAGATGAGAGTAGGCGTTTTGGACTGCCTGGTGGAATGAAGCTTTGAGGTCTCTTTTTTTATAGACATCAAATTCATACCATATTGTCCTTCCTTATAATAGGCAACATAGAATATATGGATGTATGAACAGCAGTTAAAAGAGGCGGAGCCTGACTTCACATGCATCGGAGGAGGTCTGTGCTGGTCTACACACAATACAAGTGATTGTGTGGGTTGAATGAAAACTACTTTGGGATGAAAACTGGATTAAAATGAAAAATTAATTGTGAATGCGTATTTTGCTTGAAATTGATACTGAGCTAATCAATCCTCCCATCCCTAATATTGCTCTGGCATGTAGGCACACCATAGACTTCCCACAAGCTTTCGAGTAGAGGGGTGGATTCTTGAAGGCTGCGCAGTCTTGAAATTTGTCACGTTTTATGATGAGATTTAAGACGCTCAGTCACTGACTCACCGATTTTGACTGAATGAATAATGAATACATGCCTTCCTTATGAAGTGGTCATGTAGTATGGGGGGGGGGAGGCGACGGACACAGAGAAAGAGAGAGAGAGGCAGCAGGTGCACTCCATAACGAGTCAAATCACCTCATCCTAGGAAACACCACAGGAAACAAAGATTACCATGGAAACACAACTGTGTTGATTATGAGGTCATAGTGTATCGCTTGTACCTGCCAAGTCTGTCACTCAGGTGCTGCAGTACAAACACACACAGGAGAGCTTAAAAGTACACTAAAGATTAAGGCCTTCGCAAATAAAATCAAAAATCTGCCCAAAGATCATCGAAACATTGATATTAAACATAAAAGATAAAGATGTCTTCACACACTCGAGTGCTTGGTTAACCTTTTGAGATGCCACTATTCAAATAACGACTCGAGTCCAAGCTTCCTCCTGTGAAGACGGAGGAAATATGGCACTTTTATGGTTTCACAGGGAGTTTTACTCATTTGCAGGGATGTGTAGAATACTTTGCTGTTAAGAATGTGATGGAGAAGAGAGATAGCAGGGCTGGCTCTGCTGTGGTTGTTGATGTTAACTACTCTGACATTAGACACATTCAGAAACAATGAAAATATGTCACAGATGAACCAACTTGCTGGTAGAAGCTGGTGTTTTCAAACGAGCTACAAGAGTTTTAGCCTCTTAACACCCATGCTAGTGATCTCCAGGCCTATGCAAATGTCTTATTTTGGTTATGTTTTTGGAGCCATTTTTCATTTCCCTGCATCCGTTTGTTAAATTTGACAAATTCTTGGATGTCAAAATGACTCTGAATGAATTAAAAGACAGATGACAAATGTGCCAGACCTCCCTTTCCACAGCCACCTCTTCTAGCTCATATGGGAGGATTCCAGGGTGTTCCCAGGTCAGCTGAGATATATCTCTCCAGCGTGTTCTGAGTCTTCCCCGGGGTCTCCTCCTCACCAGGGAGGTGTCTAGGAGGTAGACGCCTGAACCACCTCAACTGGCTCCTCTCGACACTGAGGAACAGCGGCTCTACTCAGTCTTTTCCGGATGTCCTCCTCACCTTGTCTCTAAGGGAGAGTTCAGACGCTCTACAGAGGAAACTCATTTCTGCTGCTTTTATCCACGATCTCGATCTTTTGGTCACAATCCAAAGCTCATAACCAGGCTGGAGCGTAGACTGACCGTTACGCGAGACCAGTACTAAGTCCAGTTAAATGTCCTTTCCCGGATGTCCTCCTCACCTTGTCTCTAAGGGAGAGTTCAGACGCTCTACGGAAGAAACTAATTTCTGCTGCTTTTATCCACGATCTCGATCTTTTGGTCACAATCCAAAGCTCATAACCAGGCTGGAGCGTAGACTGACCGTTACGCGAGACCAGTACTAAGTCCAGTTAAATGTCCTTTCCCGGATGTCCTCCTCACCTTGTCTCTAAGGGAGAGTTCAGACGCTCTACGGAGGAAACTCATTTCTGCTGCTTTTATCCACGATCTCGATCTTTTGGTCACAATCCAAAGCTCATAACCAGGCTGGAGCGTAGACTGACCGTTACGCGAGACCAGTACTAAGTCCAGTTAAATGTCTTTTATGCCTGTGTGAAAGAAGGCATGGTACACATAGTGTGATGAGAAAGATGAACCATAATCTCTTGAATGCACAGATAAAAAATACTTATTATTGAAAATATTACGTGTTTAGAGTGTAGAGGATAAAGATTGCATCTTTCTGCAATATTGGAATTGCAAATATCAGTGTAGCATTAAAATTCTGCAGATAATGTGCAGAAGGAGTAGTTATTTGTTGTCGAATGCAAGCTTGTGAACCTTGCAGACATCATATCGGAGAAGAACTGAAAGGCAGGCTGGGGGGGTGGGGCGTCTGGAAGTGGGCTGAGTAGACATGAGGTAAGACTTCCTTACATGGAGTTGAGGTAGGAGGTTCAGTGTCATCTGCTCTGCACATTACTGTGTGTGTGTGTCTACTCGGTCTTAGGAGATATTTTACATCATATACTTAATATTCAGGTATTCAGGGGTGCTAATAATGATGACCACAACTGTACACTCTGCACTCTACAGTGAATGTTCTAGTGGATCAGTGCAGCGGTGTGTGTGACTCAGTCTCTATGGGGGAGTCTGCACTAGCGGTAACGGTCCCCGGGGCGTTACATAAATTACTTCTGACGTTTTGAGGAATTCATCACTGCAGTCTTTGAATGCAAATACACACTCACACCAAATACACACTCACACCATCCTGTGTTACCACCTTTTTTAGGTTTGTTTTTGTCATTTTGTTAAATGCTGCTAATCGTACACTGACACGTTGTCGTCTTTTCAGTCATTCAGACTCTTAGCATTTGAGCCACACTCATCTGAAATAGTGGATACGGGACTCGGGCAGAAAAAGGTTGGGAAGGTGTCCTTATCTAAAGTATCTCGAGGTCTTGTTCACGAGTGAAGGTAAGGAGCAGGAGATTGACAAGCAGATCGGTTCAGTGATGCAGACTCTACCTGTCCAAGAGAGACGAAGCTCTCAGTTTACCAGTCAGTCTACATTCTGGCCCTCACCTGGTCATGAGCTTTGGGTCGTGACAAGATCTCGGATACAAAATGAGTTTCCTCTGCAGGATGTCTGGGCTCTTCCTTAGAGATGAGGAGTTTGGATATCCGGGAAAGAAGCGGAGTAGGGCCGCTGCTTCTCTATATTGAGAGGAGCCAGTTGAGGTGGTTTGGACATTTGCAACTGGGAGGAGACCACAGGGAAGACCCAGAACACACTGGATAGGTTATATCTCTCAGCTGGACTTGGAATTCTCCATATGAGCTAGAAGAGGTGGCTGAGGAGAGGGAGATCTGCGCCACTTTGCTTGGGTTGTTGCCCTCGTGACCCAGATAAGCAAAAGTTACTTCCGTCAGTTTTTAGCCAATTCCCACCTGTTAACTAGGACTCCCAACATCACACAATACGACCAAGGCTAGGAGGGTAAGGGCATGCTTCTTCCAAAACACGTGAAGATGCATCTTCATACCAGAAAGATCAACAGCAATTCTGCTATTGCCATGGATGGAAGTGGCCACTGGGGATCAAGCTCATGACTGCAGGGTCAGTGCTGGTGCCACTCAGAAACTCTGGGTGCATCTTAAGTCAAAAGTGATCACAGTCTCATCTCTTCATCCTAAATTTGATTTGGGAACAGACTAGATCTTAGCCCCTGTTCATTTGAGTAAGAGAAGACAGTAATAATCCCACACGTTTTCCCTCCCCCTCTCTCTGATCCAGTGAGGAGTTTCTCTAATGTGTCCGAAGCAGCTTCAGATTCCGATGATGAAGACAAACTCCACATAGTGGAGGAGGACAGTATTTCAGATGCTCCAGATGAAAAACCGTCAGTATTCCAGCTCAGTGCAGCACAGCAGCTACACAACGGACACACGGAGGATGGTGAGTAATCAAACAGCTCAACATCTTTCCACTACACGATAAAGAGAATAATCAGCTAATGAGTTATTGGATTTTGTACAGATGGCAACCTGGGGCCGGACGCTTTGATACGGGAAATAAGAGTTAAAGGTAAGACGACTTCCTCTCATCACAGATCCAGAGATACATTTAAATAATCTGAAAGAAGGTTTTTATGCAGTGCTTTGAGATGGGAAACCCCTTTACATGGCTGAGTGAGCTCACAGGAGTGAAAGGAAAAGGCGCTGTAGCTGCTGCAGGTGCCAACCGAAACACCTGCCTGCGCCAACATGGCAAACTTAGGGACCGTTTTTCACAACAAGCCATGAGACTTTGCAGCTTCTCAGCTAAAACTTCCCTCCTCCAGCACTGTGTGATGGGTGTAGGTATAACACAGCTGCTCATGGAGCTCATATTTGAGAAGCAGCGATAAAGCAATACTGTCTGCATACGGTCAATATTAAACCATTAAATATTCGGTTTATTTTAGATGCTGAATATGGGTTGTAATCATTGCCATTTAAGAAAATAGTTCTAAAAAGATTTCAGTGATAAAAACAAATATACCACAGTTAGTTCTGGCCCCGCAATCTGATTGGCTGAGAGATGTTCTCTAGGAGAACTGATGTTGCACAGTAACAGCTCTGACTGAGGCTCTTTAAGTATTACTCTGCCACATAACCTAGCAAGGATGTCAGCGTCCCTCTCCAACAGTGATTGAATGAAGACTCTGAGAAACTCTCTCACCAGTTTCTCACGTTATAGCACTTGCTTTTGTGTATTATTGCTTAAAATTAATATAATAATCTAATAATGTGATGAGAGACAGTATCTCAAACTACTATGTGTACATTAATGTCTTGGCTGGTTCAAATAGATGTGTCACGGCATGTAGAACCTGAACCTAGACGTCTTCTATAGTGGGCCCTGAGTAGCTCAGCAGGTTAAGACGCTGACACTATGACCTGAGGACTGCGAGTTCGAATCCCGGTCATGCTGTTTGCCATCAACAGCCGGGGCCCAAGAGAGCAAAAATTGGCTGTGATCTCTCTATCACTGTCACATTGTAATGTTCGCTGGCTCAGTGATCCGTCTACTGATTGGTCCATTCAGAGCTGGGAATCCTGCGCTTTCCTCCGAGCGTGTTGGCTCCACAGTGACGGTGTATCAGCGGTAGTTCAAAAAGAGGTGGTGGCCACATCACACGCAGTGGAGGAGGCTTGTGCTTGTCTTCACCCTCCTAGAGTCAGAGACAGTGCAAAGTGATGGGGAGAGCCCCCTAGTGGATGGGATGGGTTAATTGGCTACTACCACATTGGGAAAGGGAGAAAATTGGCAAAAATTATATTTAAAAAAAAGTCTTCTATAGCAAATGAATGTGTTGATTTTTTCTTTACTGTCTATTTCAACAAAAAGAGGAGTGTGTAACTGATGAAGAGGATGAGGAAAGTCAGGCATCACAGCAGGAGAACAAACAAGTCATTTACGCAGAAGAGGAGGAGCACAGCACACCAGAGAGAGGTGTCCATGATGAGAATGGTAATAACTACTTTTTCTGTTGTCTTTCCCGAGACATTTCACTGTTCAGCTGCAGAAATAAGAAAATCCATCTTTTTGTTATTCTGTCTCACTTCAGGTACACCAGACGAGTTCTCTCAGCTCCACACCTGTCCACACTGCTCTCGAGGTTACAAGCGCCACACATCGCTCAAGGAGCACATTAAACTACGGCATGAGAAGAGCGAGGATGACTTCAGCTGCTCCCTCTGCAGCTACACCTTCAGTTACCGCACACAGCTTGACCGGCACATGACTGTTCATAAAAATGGACGAGAGCAGGTGTGCGGCTTACACTTACTCCCCAACTAGAACTTAATATTGTTCTACAAAAGGTACACAATCCAATATCTGGTCAGTGGAGGTCCTCTTTTCTCATTAACGGATAAGAATGATAAACTGTGCTTAGTGATAAATTGGCTGGACAGTAATTCTATAAACTGCAAAAATGCAGACCAGTGAGGCAGAACAAGACCAGTATGCATAATTTGCATACAATAACAGCTCTGGTCCATCAAATCATGGATGCTACAAGACCTTTGAAAATGTCCTGTGACATCTGGCACCATATCCTTTAAGCCCTTTTAACAGTGAGGTGAATCGGCCACAGATCAGACTTGCTGTTCCAGTTCTGACATTGCTGACCTGGAGCACCTCAGAGATGCTATAAACCAGTCATCTGATTTGGCTCATGTCACAGTCTGTCAGACTTTCACAACTGCCCATTTCTGTCCTCTCTCCACTACAAGAACGGACTGTTCTCCTACTGTCTATTAGATCCCAGACATTCACATCTGCTGTCACGAGAAAATTAACATTGACTGTATATGTGTTCTTAATGTTTTGGCTCAATTTTGTAAATGGGATATGTTTGCTGATAAAATGTCCAGTGAGTATGTATAGCACAAAAAAAGGTTTGCATTTGAAACGTAACCCTAAGCAAGCTAAACAGTGCAAACAACGTACTGTATTTATTATTACTGGCATTCAGTAGAAAGAATTTTGAAGTTCTCTCTTTCTTTCTCTCTCTTTCCCAGCGGGATGTATCACAGTCAGGAGGAAACAGGAAGTTTAAGTGTACAGAGTGTTCTAAAGCCTTTAAATACAAACATCACCTGAAGGAACACCTGCGCATCCACAGTGGTTAGTTGCCACAGCAGCACTGGCATGTTATTTTGAGAACTGTATAACTTGCTGTTCCATCATCATCATCATCAGGTCGTCTGTAATAAAGTTTCATCACTGGTTCAGTTTTGACAGGACAGTTTATTACACCTAGTCTTTCTGTATATTCTTTGATGCTGTTTCATTTTTGTATGACGTCAATCAGCTGCTGTGTAACTGGAGAATGAACTAACGATGTTATCCCTACTTCCCTTCTTAGGTGAGAAGCCGTATGAGTGTTCTAACTGTAAGAAGCGTTTCTCTCACTCCGGCTCCTACAGCTCTCACATCAGCAGTAAAAAGTGTGTAGCATCGCCTCCTGCTGTCAATGGCCTTCCTCAAAGCCCTGAGGTCAAAACTGCACTCACCCTCTCACGGCCCACGCAAGTCCTCTTGCGGGAGAAAGGGGATGTTAGCAAACCGTTACAGGAACAGCTCCCGCCCAAACAAATTAAACAAGAACCTGTAAAACACGAACTCAAACCTGTCACAACTACACCAGTTGTTACCACAACCACTACCACCACCACTTCCACCACAAATAATGGAGTTGGAATTCCTATTCAGACGGCTGCCCCTCAAGGTGTGGTACAGACTTTGGTTGTACCTACTGTGGGTCTTGTGCAGCCAATCAGTATCAACCTGAGTGACTTGCAGAACGTACTGAAAGCCGCGATGGATGGGAACATGATCCGGCAGGTGGTGGCCAGCACCAATGCTAACGGAACTGCTGCTAAGGTTGTTGGTCAGCTGCCATCACAAACACAAACAGTAGTTTTGCAGGCTCCCCAACCCCAGGCACAAGTGATCTCTGCCATCTCTCTACCTGTGGTAGATCAGGATGGGAATGCCAAAATTATCATCAATTACAACGTAGACCAACAAATCAGCACGTCAAAGATGAACACAGTGCAGCCTGTTATAACCCAGCCAACAGTAGCACAAACAAATTTGCTACAGCCAAACGTGGCACCAACAAAGGTGTTACAGGTAAACACAACCCAACCTCCCAAGCTGGTGCAAGTTAACTCAACACAACTTCCAAAGGTGGTACAAGTTAACTCAACACAACCAAACATCACTCTAACCCAAATGCCAAGCACCCCCAAATCGGTACCTGCACAGATAAACATTCTTAAACCCCTCCAGGCAGGTAACGCTAATAAAATACAATCTATTTTCAAGGTAACAAAGCTAGTCACGGCAAACCAAGCACAGACAAAGCTTAACCCGCCAACATTGTTGCTTCTGAGAAGAGCAGATGGGTCGCAGGGCTTGGTAGTCAGACAGCTAAGGACTGTACATCACAACACACAGGTAACTTCAAGCATAGAAGGCAAAAATGCAGAGCAAAAGTCAATCTCAGAAAAGTCAGTGATGGCAAAAGAGCAAAGATCACCTACTGAGCCGACCCAGACTACAGAAGATGCTTCAAGAAACAACTGCCAGTCTGAAAACATAAGCAGCACTTTGCTAACGGAGGTTCAGATTAAAACAGAGCCTCAATCTCCAGCCGTCACTGAAAGTGAGGTTCAGATGGATGGAGAAAATGCTTTACAAACAGAGAGCACGCATGGAGAAGAGGGTCCAGTAGCAAAGAATACATGCTCTGACTCAACCGTTCACAGTGGTGTTGCTTGTGGTGATGGATTCCATAACTATGCCACATGCCTTTTCTGTGACAACAGTCCCAGCACAGCAGATATCCTCAACTGTCTCAGAGATGAACAAGGATCTGGCAAGTCTCTCGCTTCTCTGCTTGGTGAAGAAAACTCTGGACCTCCTGTGGAGAGTCTCCTGCCCCTGCTCAAGGCTTATAGCAAAGACTCGCATCCTAGTGAGGAGCAGCTGTCTCGAGTTGCTGAGTCGGTCAGTCTGCCCCTTGATGTGGTTAGTAGGTGGTTTCAAAGAATGCGCTCCAAGAAGATATCACTCCGACCCCCTGGGTATCAGCAAGTAAGTGTGTGACAATGTGTGAAATCTTTAGTTGTAGAAATCTGACACAAATGATAACATTAAAACTTTGTTTAATTGTTGTCTGATCTCTCAAATTAAAAATCAAAAACTTCTTTCCTAACAGACTATTGAAACCACTCCATCAGATACGAGTCTCGACACAGAGTCCCAAACTCATGGAGAATCCTCAGCGGACAAGAACAGCGCCCCTTCAACTCCTCTCAACCTGTCCACAAACGATCTCGTCATTGTAAAGACAGAGGACTCGGAGGAGGAAGGGCAAGCTGAACCTCTGGACCTCTCTCTTCCAAAGTCCTCCTGTAACAACGGCAACACGTCAGTTACCATGCCAGTGTCCTCCAGTAAACCATCCAGTCCTGCTCAAGAGGAGCCGCTCAACCTCACCTGCCTCAAGAAAGGCATACTGCCTGGCAACACAATTTATGTGACGCAGTCCACCGCAGGTCCAGTAAACATTGTAGCCACGCCTTTGCCAACGCTTGTTGCCATAGCAGAGCAAGGCGGAGTTCCCTGCCTTCAAGCTGCCTTCTCCACCAACAAACGCACCATCCTCATCCCCCAACTGTCCTACACCTATGCCTCCCCTTCAACCAACACCACCACTTCCTCTAACAAGGCTAATACCACGGTCACTCCACTTTCTACAGACACACAGGGAACAGTCGTACTTAATGGCTGTGAGGTAGGAAAACATCAAATGTACAGAATTAACAAATCATTTCTCCTGCCAAAAAACTCAAAATTACACACGTCTCAGGATCCCATGTAACAACACCATGATTTGACATTCTGAAAGAAACTAATGTATCCATAACCTATAGACACCAAATGTGTTAAATGACATGGTAGGTTAAGTGCAGCTGTGATTGAGGCCTTTAAGTCTGCATTCATTACTTATAACTCATCCCCAGGATGTTTTGTAATGTTGTTTTGCATCTCTGTACTTGGATTCTGTTTAGGAGAAGATTGATCCTGGTCTTGAATCCCTATCCACATGGGATGGACTAAATGACAGCGACTTATCCCCCAATAGGAAGCGGAGGAAGGTGCAGAGTGGCCAATACGCCTGTGATCTGTGTGATAAGATCTTCCAAAAGAGCAGTTCACTGCTGCGTCATAAATATGAACACACAGGTACTCATTTAAAAATCCACAGATGTGATGCTTTGTGTTGGATCTTGTGGCTGTTGAGATTTGATTTTCTTTCTGATTAGGCAGATAATAGGCAGGTAATAAGTAGGGTTGAGCCGGATACTAGTTTCAGACGAGTATCCGGTTCGGATATAGCATTGTGACAAGTACGATCATTAAACGAGTAAAATTCGTCAATATCCGTGCTCGTGCTGAAGGAAAATCCTCATTGGGTAACTGACTGTCTTCATAATCTGTGATTGGCTAAAAACATTCATTTGAATCTCAATGTTGAAGCTGTTCTGTAAATAGTTTTCAAATAAACAATGCATATAGCAACGTCTGATCAATCCATATCAATTTCATACTTAAAATAATGTACAGATTTAAGTCCGACACACTTCCGGTTAAACCACGCCCATTCCAGTTTAGGGCCCGCCCACTCCAAGTACAGATACGGATACATAGAATTTAGACGGTTGAACAGATACAGTTAGTGGTGTACTCGCTCATCCCTAGTAATAAGCTAACAAGCTTGATTAGTAGTGTAGGGAAAAAAAAATGCTGGCATGTCAACTGTTAGTCTTTTGTTAGAGGAGTTAAAGATGAGCATGTGTGCTCCTGTGGACCCCCATATTCAATGCATGGGCTTATCTGCACTGGAACCACAGGCCAGACCTCAGACTAGGTATCTATCAATATACATTACTATGTTTTTTTAGTCATCGTCACTGTTTTAACAATTTTATGACTGTGAATTATAGTCCACAACTATAGGGGGAGCTCAAGAGCAAAAAATACCAATTCTCACATAATGTGTTAATGCTAGGGATGTCCTGATCCGATCTCAAAATCACGGCATTTTTTTTTTACTGATCGGTATCGGCTTTTCTGATCGGATTTTGACACTAGTGGGCGCTGTTTGGCTTCCAATCTCTGTCCACGTTTCACTATTGAATAGTCTCAGTTTTTGGAGCCCGCCAATGGGATTCAGGTTAAGCGTGACAAGCGGCAAAATCCTCCATTCTGATGTGAATACTGTAAGCTTCGGGGAACGTGGCAGCCAATCAGAGTACGGAGGCACAGACTAATATGTCTGATATCTGATCATATGTGATGTGTATGGGAGGTTTGTGTGCAGTAACGTTAATAGCAGCAGGTAGGAAGCAAAGTTGTGTTC
>BRDA01010203.1:11728-30746 GCA_036984385.1 Crenuchus spilurus
TATACTAGTATTATCTAGTTCTTATCTAGAAAATAGAAGTATCGGTTTAAGACTCGGTATCTAAAAAAATTACTGACTCGGATCGGATCGGGAACAGAAAAAACGTGATCGGGACATCCCTAATTAATGCTATTGTAACTTATAGGTTATTCATAACTGTGGATAGATGAGCACTTAAAAAAGTTACTGCATTAACATAATGTGAGGCTGTATAACTAATATTTTATGTTAAATCACCTTGACAGCTCAGTTTGTACAGCTCTCTATGGTTCCTCAACAGCAGGCCTAACTACAGAAAAACCCTTATACGATAAGATACATGATGTGATGTATGTTTACCTTTGAACATAATGTTCTGAATCATTAACTCACTTAAAGACTATCATTGTGATGTATCATTTTTTATTTTAAGACTCAAATGCCTAGTAGAAAAATTATTTTATCACTGTGCTCACCCTCATAATTTCAGCTCTGAGTACTTATTGACGTTTCTGGATGCAGCACTTGGCATCAGTTCTTTAGGCCTGCGTTCAAGAACACAAGACTGCTTTTTAAAGTGAACAGAAAAGTAACTATTTCTGCAGTGTAACTAACCCCCCCAATACATCTCCATCATTTCTTCCTTCACCATTTAGGCAAGCGTCCTCATGAGTGTGGCGTCTGTAAGAAAGCATTTAAACACAAGCACCACCTGATCGAGCACACACGTCTTCATTCTGGAGAGAAGCCCTACCAGTGCGATAAATGCGGCAAGCGCTTCTCACACTCCGGCTCCTACTCCCAGCACATGAACCATCGCTACTCCTACTGCAAGAAGGAAGCTCATGACCAACCAGGGCCGACCAACACTTTCTCACAGCTCGACTCAGACGAGAGAGAGAGCGAGGCAGAGGAAGAGGAAGAAGATGAAGACCAAGAAGGAGAGAGAAATGAAGATCTAGATTTTGCTGATTTGGACATGAGTGAAATAAGAGTGGTCAGAGTCGGGGAGGAATATGATGAGGAGGAGGAAGAGGAGGGAGGAGATGGAGAGGAAGAACAGCTGATGGAGGAAGAGGATGCAATGGAACTGCGAATTGAGGAAATCAACCCTCTGGAAGTGCTGGAAGCTGTGGACATGGGGGAGAGCATGGAAGGTAGTACAGAGGAGCAGGAAAAACCAGCGGAGGACATGGAGGTTCCTGACAGTGTGGAAAGCACAGCCATGACTACAGAAGAGGCTGAAAATGACTGAAAAAAAGGAAGATTTATTTTCTTTAGTATCTTAACGACTGACGAGGGAGTCATCGGGTAAGTCTTGATGACGGCGGGTTACTGTAGAAGCTGTGTTTCAGTAATTTACTGTGTATGAAGCCCAGGTGTGCCTGATCCTCAAACCTCTTTTTTCTGGTGAAGGAAAGAGAAATGACAACAGTTTATAAACTAGTTAAATCAAACTAACCAGAGAATTTAAAGTGTAGTTGACCAGTTTCAGTTGAAATGTGTTACTGGACCACAACCTCCAGGTATGTTCGTCAGTGTTCCTAAATGTTTTCCTTCGACACTTTCTGTTTGTACAGTCAGGTGAGATTTCTATACATTTTTATTGCCAATGAAGTTTACTAAATCAGTATTTTATCAGTTTGTCACTATGTTTTGAGAGATAAATCTAAAATGCACTGCAGGTACATTTATGGATTGTTTATTTATGGATACATAATGCCTCAAGTTTTAGATACCATTCAGTATTCTTGTTTTAATTAGGCCAGCCAGTGTTAGCATAGCATTTTGTTTTGCCATCTGCCTGTTCGCCTTATGAAGGAAATCTGTTTGCACTTCGGTACCATGCGATCATCTATAAAGATAAATAAATAAATTAATAAATGATCAAAGTAATCCACAGGTTACGTTCACAAAGTACATTTCCTGTACTAATTTCATTGTACATGTATTGGATATATCCAAATTGGGTATTTTATATGAACTATTATGTAATGAATTTCATTGGCTATATTTGCATGTTTTTATTAATAATTAAGCACTCCTAAAAGACATATGCCTAATATAATACTTCCTGACAGTATTCTGTATAAAAAGGTCAGAAATCTTTGCTATGTTGGTCATTCTTTATAGATGGTACATACTATGAAGTGCACTTTTCTGTGGTATAGTATGTAGGAACATGGCACCGCTTATAAAAGAAAAAAAAAAGGAAAAAAGATTCAGGGAATTGTGTGTTTGTCAACCTCAAAGCCAGTGTTATGTCTGTTTTCAGTTAACTAAAGCAACTTTGTTTCAGTTAGGGGTGCACTGAATTTTACACAGTTCAGTAACTATTAATAGTACATAATTGAGTTTACAGTCTTAATAGTAACATTACTGTTATCTTTTCTACCCCCTAAAATGTAGTGTGAACAGTATTATTTCAGAATTAACATTCTGTAGAAGTTGTGTATTTTGTTAACTGTGAAATTAACATCTCATATCATGTGATATTGGTGCACCCCTAATTTTAGTCTCGTCTTAATGTGTCATTTTGTGTCAATGTTAGACGAAATATGAAGTGTTCTAAAGAACCCCACACCCCAGCCTTATGCAAGACCGCCAAGCTGTAAGTGCCATTCATTCCTTAACCCTCTAATCCATTAATGTATCCATTAAAACAATCAGCCAATCTGTGAAGAACTTGAACTCCAGTTTAGTTACTGGCAAAAAAAAGCTAAGAAATGAAGTATAGTCGAGTTTAGACGGAGCAGAACATTACAGCACCATTTTACCTCCCATGTAATATTTCTGGTGACATTTTAACTAACAGTAGATGGTCTCGATCTACAATGAAGATGTAAATTATGAAGTGGATGTTGGGCTGTTGATGGATATTTTAGTTTCAGTATTTGCTTAGCTGCAACAGTGTGGATATTTTGGGGGTGGCCTTGCGAATGCATACTGCAGGTTTCCTTGTGGCTTAGTATTGGGGATAATGCAGAATGCATGCTTCAGTTCCACATTTATACTTAGAAAATAGGTTTGTATGATAGTGGTTTGGAACCGTAGCATCAAAAGGGCCATTGTGGATCAAAACTATTTCCCCCAGTAAAGGAATGCCAGACTTTAAGCTTATTCACATTTTGCCTGATGACAATTACTTGGTAAGTACATTGCTCATTAGTTGGAACAAAGCCCTACAGCCCACACTAGTCCTCTGGAAACAGGCACCAGTTAAATAAAGACATAGGACAAGTAGGAAAAAACTGCATAGAAATTTGAAGGAATGAGTACACTAGTGAATTAGTTGTAGTGCACTTGATGTAAAAGGCACTTGAACGAAGACATAAATGGGTGAATGTGTTTGTTTATTTTACCATAATACATTACAGTATTATTCATTGTGGCATATAATTTTGAACTGTTTATGTTTGTATTAATGCACGTGTATATTGTGTATGTTTTTACCATCAGTATTAAACAAAAAACCCGTCATTGACCATGTCTAACGTATATTTTTTTCCTAAATGGTTTATTTATTAATACATATTACAGAGGTGGTGTACAATATTATACTTTGTATCAAGACTAATATATTTTAGTATTGAAACCACAGTTAAGAGGATGTTTCTCAATTACAATGCCTTATGAAAGTATTGTGGTCGTATGGACAGATACTCCAGTCTCTGCTTGGGAACTCTGCAGCTCCTTCAGGGTTACCTTTTTTTTTTATCTCTGTGCTGCCTCTCTAATTAATGCCGTCCTTGCCCAGTGTGACAGTTTTGGTGTGCTGCCCTCTCTTGGCAGGTTTGTTGTGGTACCATGTTCTTTCCATTTCATGGTAATGGATTTGATGGTGCTCTGTGGAATCACCAGAGATTTGGAT
Source organism: Crenuchus spilurus (assembly GCA_036984385.1). Classification (NCBI taxonomy): domain Eukaryota; kingdom Metazoa; phylum Chordata; class Actinopteri; order Characiformes; family Crenuchidae; genus Crenuchus; species Crenuchus spilurus. Next base: position 15,579 of record BRDA01010203.1, read on the forward strand.
ATTTTTTTAATAATCCAACCCTGACTTGTACTTCTCAACAACTTTGTCCCTGTCTTGTTTGGAGATCTGCTTGGTCTTCATTGTGTTGTTTGGTTAGTGGTGCCTCTTGGTTAATGGTGTTGCAACCTCTGGAGCCTTTCGGACAAATTGTGTATACACTGACAGATCATGTGACACTTAGATTGCACACAGGTGGACTTCATTTCACTAAACATGTGACTTCTGAAGGTAATTGGTTGTTGCAAAGGGGGTGAATTATTTATAAATAAATTGTGTGTGTGTGTATATATATATATATATATATATATATAGTATTTTTTTCTCATTTCATTTCACCAACAGACTATTTTGAGCATCACACAATTCAGAATTATTAAAATAGGTAAAAAACAAGGGGGTTAATACTTTTGCAAGGCACTGTATATACAGTAACAGCAAACTACATAATTTTGTCTTCAGTCATGGCTGTTGAACTCATGACATGATTTCCAACACTGAAACTTAAACCTGTGAGTAAAATGACAATATTGATTCAATGACAATACTGAACAGTGACTGAAACTGGTAACACCAGTCTTGGATCCTATAGTGTACTTTTACACCATTTCAAAACTATACTTTAAGTAAAAGCCATCTTTATATTTTCAAAATAGATATTTTATTAAGTCCAGTTGTACAGCAGGGGTCTGTTTTTGGGATGCTGTTATATACTCTAAAAATTAAGGTAACAATCATCTGTCCATTTAGGGAGCATAAATGAATCTTATTTCACCTGATTTAGTGCAAATGAATTTGACAACTGCACTTAAGAAATGACAGCATCACAAATAGGGATGGTTTTGTAGGTGGTGGCCACAGAATTACTCTCTCCTTATCCTTTCTGACCAATTCTCTAGTTTTGCATTTTGCTAGTGTTCTCATGGAGTCAGTTGAGACATCCTCTAGTGGGATGTGTGCTCACAGCCCAGCACCATGCAGCTCAATTGGCATTCACCAGAGAACAGAATTGGCAGGTCCACGGTTGGTGCCTCGTTCTTGTACTCTCTACGGAGTCGCCACATTTCCATGATGAAGCTGGATCAGTCTGCAATTTCGTTTTTCTACTTTGATATTTGATGCGCTTTTGAATCGACTTCAGTTGGATGATGTTTTTGGTTTTCAATGACTGTTTTGTCTTTTTGTTCTCAACTAGTAACACTTTGTATATCAGTAAAGGTTTTCTAAGTTGAATCCTAGGTCTGATGTGCAGTTTGTGTAAATTTTTTGAGCAGTGTAAGAAAGTGCAATTGTTCAGTTGTCTTCCCGTGCTCCAGAACATGCTGCAGATCATTCTACAGTTGCAATACAGACATATTTAAACATAAAATGGTCTGTTTATGCTAAATAATAAATATTAATCTATTCATATTATCTACCTGTTAAGAAGTGGAATCAATGTTTGCTTGTAGAACAGTATCAGGGTTTACAGGAATGCTGAAGTTGTGAACTGTGTGTAGTGTAATACTGGACCCGTCCTGAAGAATAAACCATACACTCAGTTCTCTGGAACGTCCTGCAATTTAGTCTAAAGAGGTATTTGTAAAATTTTGTGGTATTTTTCCTTCAGTGATGCCCTTTTAGTTTGACTTCACAAAAAAGATGTTAACAGAAGAAACAAGGAATAAACTGCAAACCAACATAGATTCAAAATGGATAAAGGAAAAATTAAGAGTCCAAATCAGCGCAGCCATTTTGCCAGTCATGTGCTTTACCTCCTTATTATTCAACCTTTCCAGTAAGGAAGGCAGCCACAGCTGCTGTTTTCATGAATGGGTGGACTTTTCATCATAAGCCTCTGCACCTGCTGGGCTTTCTATATGGACAATAAATGGAGAAACAAGTAAAAACAGTAGGACTGTGAGGTAGTAAACTACCTCAACATTTTCCAAATAAAAAGGGTTGATGGGGGGGGGGAAAGCAAAAATACTTGGAAAACATGATTAAAATATTCAAAAATAATTAGCATTAATTAAATTGTGTTAATGTTCTACAGTGCAAAGCAAGTATGCTAATAAGGTATGTTGTGCCCTCTGGTGGACAAACCCATTGGAGCTGCAATAATTTGACCTGGGGAGGTACTGTATATGCATCTAGTGTTAAGGGGAGCATACTATATACACATGCATACACGCACACGGGCTGTCAATTTACAGAAATAACAGCTACTTTACAAATCACTAACAAATGACAAAGAAAGCTAAACAGCTGGGAAGGCATGTTACAGAAAAAAAAACTTACTATTTATTGGTACACTTGTCTTACCTTTCTGTGCTGAAATGTGAGTCTTGGGGTCCTCCTGTTTTGGAATATTTAGGTTTGGCAATTTTCTTCATAACCTCTTAAGCACCTTTGAATCACTGGTGGTTTTCAAACTTGCATTCAAAACTCCTGTACCTGAAAAATAACTCTCCAGCTTTTCAGTTTGCATTGTTTTATATGTAGTTACTGGACAGTAAACCAAAAGGTGTAATAACCCACCGAGTTATTAGAATTAAGACCTTACCTCACATTAGCTCAAAAACCCAATCTGTATGTAAAATAGTAGATTGTTTTCTCTGTCAAGACACTGTAGGTTGTTGTGGGCTGTTCAAAGTAATGAGTAATTTGGAAATGGATATGTTGGCACACCAAGATTCAGATGATTCTGGCTACTGGCCCAAGGCCTTTAATTAACAAGCTGTAAAATCAGAAAGGACTACCGGTACATTTTCTTTCACACTGCAGCAACACTCCAGTAAAGACACCCTTAAAAATCAGACTAAATTTGTGCTGAACAGGGTTTCTAAATAGCCGCATTAATACAAAATAAGCTATGATGGATCTGTAGCATTTCAGATTATTTATTATATATTACCCCATTTAAACATGAATGTTAACCCCGTTGTCCATTTCTAAGTATCATGTACGGCAGGTTGGGAAAACTAACATCTTTATTCAAATTCTAATTCCAGTTTTTATGTGCGCTTCTCACTACTTTGAGTTATGTGGTTGGTTAAAATGTGATGAAGAGAAATGTGGAAAAAGACATACTGATGCAATTTACAGAACATTCTTAACTTGCTTTGTCAAATTTATTCCAATTCAGACAAAGTAGCATCATGTACAGCAGTTTACAGTCAACATTCAATGTCCTTTTGCTTCTTTTCTTAAGTTTAAACATGTTTTTAATGAATCAGTCATATGTTACATCAGTAGTAATTGTCATTTACTTACAGCAGTCTCTCAACACTCAACCCTCTCAACACCTGATGTCTCTGTACAACATACTTCCAGTTTCAACAAACACTCTCATGTCTTCAGTGTAATCTTTTGTGCACTGACTTAGTTGAACATACTCTAAAATGTGCAGTGTTTCAGAGTCTGGGTCTGTGAGTTTTGTGTAACTTTATGAAAAGAGAACCTGAGAGTTGGTTTGACCGGTGCACATTCAGTGTTTTGGAGTAATGCGTGGATACTGTTCCAGTGCTCTGTTCAGGAGAACCACATACATACAAAAAGAAACTGCCACACAAACACATCTGTAACATACTGTAGGGTCCTGTAAAAAAGGAGACAACCCTGTCAAGCCTTTGTCTTGGACAGTACAGAAACGATTTTGTGTGAGAGAGAACATACCTTTCTTGTCTTGTCTACTAAATCCAGTGAGAGACTTGAGACCATTCATTGTGAACATTCAAAAGTTCAACAGAAATCACCTTGGAGATCACAGATTAATGGTTAATTCAAGGTTAAGCAGTACTGATATGCAAAATATTGATCAAATGGGCTAGCCATCCTAAAATACAGCAGGCTATATTCTATATCATGGCAAAATAAACTGCACTACAGTAAGAGTCAATAGCAACAGCTCAGTAAACTGATGGTCTCAGTTCAATCTAAAGATAAGCGTTTCAGTCTAGCAAGCAAGCAGGCACCATGGTGCCAAGAAAAGCCTTGTTGGTACAGTTACAGAATGTGGTTGATCCAGGTGTGGCACTGTATAGTCCAGTAAGCTAATATCCAGAAGGAAGTTCATTCCAATCAAGAAAAGCTATCCACAAAAGCGATGCTGTCCATTTAATAAAAGAAAAAAGAAGAATACATTTCAGTGAAGAGAATGCTGAAGTCCTGCAGTATCAGCTGGGCTTTTTATCAATGGATCCTTTAGATCTACACATTAGTAAGTGTAGAGTGTTCTTTTAATGCAGTGTTGAAACGGTCATCCTTTGTAAAACACTGGTTAGTCTTTGTTGATGACTGGTGCCTCATCTTTGGCCAGCTGATTGTTGTGGACATGGCTTACCTTCCAAATATGTTCTCATACTCGATTAGAATCAACTCAACAATTTGGTTCTGGTACACCATGTGTACTGCCATGTTTAACGTCTCAATCTCAGGACGTAAAAGTGTTGGGCCAAACACGATTGCGACGCTCTGCGTGGTCATCCTGTTCTCCTCACCATGATCTATTACTCTATAAAGACACAGATTTACACATTACTGTGATATACATTACTGCTTAACCATTAGGAATAAATAAACAAATAAGATACTCAATCTAATCTTAGTTCTTTGCAGATACCAATAAATGCCAAAATCTTAAGCAACCATGATATGTAACCATGTTAGCAATACATGGTTTTGCTGTAAAGCTAAAAACTATTTTACAATAAATACAAGTACACAATCACAAGATTTAAAATATTGTAGTGTTTGAATTAAAGACACACTGTTCCCTTATTTACTGTTCCTATTATATATGTATTAATAGGCGTTTAATGTAAATTGTAGTGGCTGCATCACTGTATCTGTGCATACTCACTTTCTTAAGTGTTTGAAGAGTGCCTGCATTGTGTCATGGTGTGGTCGAGGCAGCAGTTTCACTTGGTCTTTAACAGCCTGGACTTTCTGCTTATAATCCGGGATTTCTACACAAATAATCACAAGAACAATGAGCCATACTGATCATTAGTAAAATAATTAAAGGTTTGAAATTAATATAAAATGACAGTTTAGATTTTTTAATTAAAATGTGAAACTTTAATATTAAAATATAAAAACCTTTTCATGATACAAAATGCGCTAGAATACAGATGTAAAGAGTAACATGCAGTATATACTTGGTGCAATATACTGTCTTGCTGTTTTGTTCCTCTCACAAAGACACACTCCCACTCCCTTTGTTCATCTCTACTTACTGATGGCACTGACGAAGTCATTGAAGCGTACATAGGTGAAGAGCGGTTCCGGAAGCTCCCGGAAAAACATTTTTAGCGCTCCAGTGGTCACATGGATGTCCTCCCATTTACTGTCCTCTAAATTTAACTTCTCATCTGTGTGTGTGAGAGACAGAGAGAGAGAGACAAAGAGTGAGAGAGAGAGAGCAGGAGAGAGAGATTCTGACATTCAGTCACCCTGGCTGAGCAATCACCTTTAGGGATCTAATTCTGAATGTTGTAAAAGCAAAATTAATCATCATAATACTATAAAATAACAGTATAAAAGTATATAAATCTGTAATAAAACTATAAAAGTATTAATATTATAATTATAAACCCCAATAAAAATCTACACCAAAATACCAGCCTCTCAACTTCTCTGTCTCTACAAAACTACAGTATAATTAAATGTTGGGAAACAGGAATGTGTTAAATTACCGTGATTAACTGCAAATCTCAACTTCTGTATGACTGCCAGATTACCATTGACTCGATACAGGCCATCCAAACTCAGACCTAATGTAAAAGAGAAACAGCATGGAGTGAATGAGAGTGAGCCAGTAGCAGAGACAAGGCCAGGTAAGATGAGATGATGGAGGAACACGGAGAGAAAGAGATGGAAGACAAATGAAAATCTCTGGTTTATGAAATCAAAACATTTCGGATACACAAGCTTGATACGAGCTCCATGTATCAATAAAAGGTAGTTTAGACCATTCACCATTTCTGTTACTCACCGTTCTTCTCCACGTGGTCAATACACATCTTGACAAAATGAGGGACGGTGGTGTTCTCCTGCTGACACAGATTAATCAGACTACAGCCAAACACCTGATCTACACACAGGGAATAAAAAAAGTGGGGAAGGCCATGATGATCAAAGCACGTATTCCAGCAGTCCAAGGTTCATGTGAAATTAACAAATTTATATATCAGTATGTGAGTGTTTGTATTACCTTTTATGTATCCTTTGTCTCTAACAGCTTGTAGAGTAGGTCTACGTGTAAGAAATTTCTTCAGCTTGGTCTTAGTTTTCTTCTGCTCTGTCGAGTCCATGCTGGTGGAGTTCTTCATGGCTACAATAATTATGTGAAATAAAACAGAAAATAGAAAAAAAAATCAAATAAAACATTTATAGTCAATATTACATCAACATACATTACCCCAGGGGGCTTGGGGTACCATTTTTGTTTACATTTGATCTGTGGTGCTCGTTTCCTCACCACCCTTAATCACCGTGTTAGAAGCCAGACACTGAATCATGCAAAATAGCAAACAAAAATTAGTGCACTGTTTTTAATGGGGTTTTTATGTGATACTACTGGGACAATTTTGTATATTCCAACTAATCAATACTCAGAATAACAGTGATAAATAAATTATCCAGGTCATAAAAATGTTAAATATCACTACATATTTTTGGTACACAGCCAACCCTTACCACAAGTGGTAGAGCGCTGGTAGAAAATTACATGCTGCTGATTGGATAACAAAGTACCTACTTAAATACATCTACTAACACTGAGGTCTTCTTGCATCTGTGAATATACACTACTCACAAAAAATTAGGGATATTTGTCTTTTGGGTGAAGTTTATAAAAAACAAACAGTTCACGCTACAGCGATATTATATCATGACAGTAGGGCATTTAAGTAGAAGCATGCAGTGGTGATTTCCTCTCAAATAATTTATTGAAACAAAAGCCAACAACAGTGGTGTGTAAACCTCAACAAACAATGTCAACGTCTCAATAATGTGTTGTGGACTTGAGCATCAATTACAGCTTGACAACGACGTCTCATGCTGCTCACAAGTTGACTTATTGCCTGCTATGGTATGTCATCACACTCTTCTTGTAGGGAGGCCCTCAGGTCATTGAGGTTCTGTGGTACAGAGTTACAAGCCTCTACACAGCGACTCAGCTGATCCTATAGGTTTTTCTATTGGATTCAGGTCTGGAGAAAGTGCAGGCCACTCCATTTGAGGTACCCCAGTCTCCAGCAGCTGTTCCCTAATGATGGGACCTCGATGAACTGGAGTATCGTCATGCATGACGATGAAATGAGGCCTGTGTTGTTCATGCAGAAGCACAATGACTGGATTAATGATGTTATTAGAGTAGTATGGGCTCGTCACTGTACCATTCACAAAGTGTAGGGCAGTTCTGTATCGACTAGACACACTAACTCCACCATCAGAGGCCCATCTGGTGACAACAGTGGCTGATGCACAGCGTCTCCTTCACATCTCCAACATTGTTGGCGGCCGTCATTTCTGCTCAACGTGAATCAGCATTCATCAGTGAACAGCACTGAGGCCAACTGGTCCCTCGTCCAGCGTAAATGCTCCCTGACAAATGCAAGACAGTGACGCCTGTGCCTGGTGATGTGGGCAGGTTCGTCTAGTGAACAGACCATGCTTATGTAAACGGTTTTGAATGGGCTGCCATGACACTTGGGTACCTCTCACCTCCCTTAAATGTGTCTTAAATGTGTCGCATCATCATCTGGTTCTGCAGGGCACTGTTCACAATGAAGCGGTCATCAGTGTGAGATGTGGCCAAAGGACGTCCACTTCTATGCCTTTCTGCGACTCTTCCAGTCTCTCTGTATCTCTGTTACAACCTGCTGATGTCACTCTGTGACACTCTAAACTTAGTGGTCACTTCTGTCTGAGAACATCCTGTTTGAAGCCTCCAATGGTGACATACTGTTGATCAGTTGTTAGGTGTTGTTTTGGTATTATGATGTCAAAATGTGCTCAGCATGATGAGGAGGACTGTTTAAAATACCAATTCTAATTCAACCATCAAATGTATTGGTCAATTCATGGATCAAACACCTGTTGTGAATTTTGCTGTTCTGAAACAGCAAAGTTCTGAAACTGAATATGCGCATTCAAAAGTTCAGAGAAGGTCATGTTAAGTTCACCTGTAAAGCTTAGAGGTCTATGTTCATGCTGAAATTTCATCAGAAAGCCAAATATCCCCAACTTTTTGTAAGCAGTATAAGTAGATAAACATTTTTGAGTAACAATTGTTTTATTCAAATGGCATTTCCAGTGAGAACTACACACACCTCTGAGTTTCTTGGAGTCTCTGTGCTCTTTCTCCTTTTCAGGTTTCTCTGATGATGGAGACTCCGGCATGTCTTCTTCAATAGCCTCATCAGATTCCCAGGCCTGATTGCACGATCACACCCAACACACAGACACAGAGAAGACTAAAATAAACACGGTGTATATGCCTCTCTATACATTTAAAAAGAGTCCAATTTCAATATGCACCTGTGAACTATTCTGATTAGTGTAAGCGTTCTTACATTTGTGTTTATGGCTTCCATCAGTGATCTGAGCCACTCGTTAATAGTGGATTCAGTGTCTGACTGGATTAGGATCTCTGTACCCTGCCGAGTCTTCACCTATAAAAAAAAGTATATATTTTACAAAGGGAAAAGTTTATTGATGCCCTTCCCTGAAAAAACAATTCATCAAAAATAACAGCTCAAGGTAAGTAAATGAATGAGTTATCTATCCGCTCTAACATTTATCCATCTTATCATCAAATGTTACCTCTAGAACATGCTTCTTGCTGGATTTGTCTTTAGATGCTCTCTCCACAGTTGCTCCTTTTAGGTCAATGCTAAACTCGGGCTTTGACTGGTGGCTCGCAAACTGGACAAGTACGTAGACAAGACACAAATTTTAAAATGTTAAAATAATGCAATCATATGAATGTGGTCATTCACCTGCATTCATTTTGAAATATTCAAGGAAACTTTATTGCCATTCCAATCACATGTAGTACATGAGTTGGAACGAAATATTAGAATTAAGTGTAATCAATTATTATGATACTCAATAAATTTTTTGTTCTTTTTTGTTCCAGATGCACTCTTTCAGCTATTTACAATATATACTTAAATAAATAATACTCAAACTGAATCGTGAGGTCTATTATGCTATTACCCAAGAACAAATTGGCAAAGAGTGCATCACTGAAAAGCATTCTCCAGGCTAATACTCACCCAGCTGGTGGCTGCACCCTGGTTCTTAGCAAACAGAAGTGAGGAGCCCTGTAGGACAGCCCATGATGAAGTCCAGTTTTTTCTGTGTGTATGAAACAGGAAAGAGTTCAATCAAATCCTGATAGTGAATAAAAATTACATTTCAATTTTTTATTTGACTGAACTCATGAATTATTTATTTTGAGCGTTAATAAACTGTTTGTGGTAGTGAAGGATTTTTTCTTAACTGCACCATCAAAGTCCAGGATTACAAAATTCTTCATAGGTGAGCCCGTTCCCTCTTGAGCTTACCTGACTTTCTTGCCATGTTCAGTGATCTTGGTAACATTCAAGGGTCCACATTTCTCTGCGCTTGGCTAAGGAGAATAATGGATCAAAAGTAATATGAGAATAAGGAAGAACATGACATTTCTTTACTGCGAGCCTCTTCCCAAGTAAAGAACCAGGAAGCATCAGAAAGAAACACTGGCTGAAAGTGTAAGGGTTATACTGGTAACCTGCATGCTATTTATGAAACGTACTACTTATACTCTTTTAATATCAGAAAACTTGGGGAGGTCAGTCAGAAGGAGAGAGGGATGTGGGAAATACTGAATCAGTGGGAGATTTGTGATACTAACGGAATGGGGATGTTTGGGAGAAGAAGGGTCAGAGGTGTCCGAATCTGGAGTGCCTGCTTTTGGTGGTTCCTGATAAGAAAAGCAAACACATGATCAATAATTATCACAAATAATAATGATACATATAATTTTTTTAATCAATAACTATAACGCTGTAGGCACTAAATCAGACATGCTACTAACTACTGCATTCATTTAGGAATACTAATCAACATGCATGAATCAAAAAGTTCATCAGCTAGTGCGAGAAAAAATAATTAATTACATTAAATCACAGTTGTGTTAAAGGAATAGCTCATTTTAAAATGTACTTTACTTTGACAGACTAATAAATATTTAAAGGATTTAGTTTTTCATTGGAGCCATTAGGCTAAGAAGTGACTCAAGTGTACAGTTGAGGCCAAAATTTATATATATACACCTAGGCTTTCAAACTTTCAAAGGTTTTTCACAACTCCACACATTTCATCTCTCAATATGTTTCATTTGTTTGGTAGATTATGGTGTAAATTTTATTTTAATTATTAAAAAATAACCAAGAGATAAATTTCAGTTGTTTATTTTCATTTTTCCATTGACCAAAGCTCCTTTACATCAAATTCAGGGTCACCTTGCACAAGCTTCTTTCCTGGAATATTAGGTCATTGATGCACTTCATGCTTCCCTCTGTTGACAAGCTTTATGGAAATGTGAATTTCATTTTCCAGCAAGACTTAGCACCTGTCCACACTGCCAAAAGTACCAATACCTGGTTTAATAACCACAGTATCACTGTGCTTGATTTGCCAGCAAACTCACCTGAACTAAACTCCACAGAGAAGCTGAGCTATTGTCAAGAGGAAGATGAGAAACACCAGACCCAGCAATGCAGACGAGCTGAAGGCCGCTGTCAAAGCACCTGGGCTTCCATAACACATCACCAGTGCCAAAGGCTGATCACCTCCATGCCACGTGGCACTGATGTACAAATTCATGCAAAAGGAGCCCCGACCAAGTATTGAGTGCTTATACTGGTTCATACTTTTCAGTAGGTCAACATTTATATATTTAAAATATATAACAGTGAAAATATGGAACAGTTCCAGCTCTTCTCAAAACAGCAGCTGTGACTCCTATACTTAAGAAGCCTGGTTTAGATCCTAATAACCACAAAATTTTTTGCCCTATTTCTAATCTCCCTTTCATCACCAGATCTGCGTATTTCCATCTCCGTAACATCAACCGTCTTCATTCTTCCCTTACCTCACACTCAACTTCCATCCTTGTACATAGTTTAGTTACCTCCCGTTTAGATTACTGTAATTCTTTGTTTTTTGGTCTTCCTTAACTCTTCATAAACTTCAACTGGTACAAAACTCAGTTGCTTGTATTATAACACGCACCTCTTCTATTCATCATATGACTCCCAGCCTACAGTAATTACATTGGCTCCCCATCACTCAACGCATCAATTACAAAACACTTCTATTAACATTCAAAGCTATTCATAATCTCGCACCTCAATATCTTTCAGATTTTCTTCACATTTCCACACCCATCCACACTCTTAGATCGTCTTCCTCCATTCATTTAACTGTCCCCCCTGCCCGTCTAGTTACCATGGGGAGCAGAGCTTTTAGCTGCTCTGCTCCTCAGCTATGGAATTCACTCCCACCAGATCTTCACAACACTGATTCAATCTCACTCTTCAAATCTAAATTAAAAACCCATCTGTTCAAAATAAAAATTAAATAAAAAACCCATCTGTTCTAACAATAAGATTAGCTTATTTGACTTGATCTCATCTGCATTGGTTGTTTTTTATTATATTTACAAATCTTATTTTTATACCGTTTTTAACTTATTTATACTTTTTTTTTTTTATTTTATTTTTCTTTATATTTTCTATTGATATGTAAGGTGACCTTGAATGTCTAGAAAGGCGCCTATAAATAAAATATTATTATTATTATTATTATATATTTTTTTAATTGGTCTTATATAATTTTCAACATTAAAAGAAATAAACCTTAAAATAGACACACTGTGTGTAATGAATAAAATTTTAAGAGTTACAGTTTTTTATTTAATTACTGAAATAAATGAAATTTTCAATGGTATTCTAATTATTATTTTTTTTTTTTTAGATATACAATAGTTGTGCAGTTGCCTGTATTACATTTAGTGGTTTGTCTTTGCTGCTTGGATTTCCCCATTACATCAAAAGTGTGTGCTTTTGGCCTCAACTGCATGTAACTAAAAATCTTATGTTAGCAATTTTCCTATGAACTATTCCTTTATGTAAGTTCATTGAACAATCAGCATGTTAACAACACAGACATACATAAGATATAATTGAATTACTTTAACCTCTTGAACTGCAAGATTATCATCCAGTTATTAATTTTAATAACTACCATGAACCATTTTGTAACTAGTATAAAACTAATCTGCAGCTTATGCAGATATGAGTGAGAAACTCACGTTTAAGCTTACGTATGGGTGCTTGCAGTTTAAGAGGTGGATTATTTAGTATAATCAATACATGGTTAAATTTGGAAACAAATTATTTTATGCAAGATGAAATCAATGAGGTGATTGTAAGGTGCTTATGAAACAATTTTCATTGCATACATATCTCTCCTTACCTCTTCCTAAGATAAATTAGAAATTCCCACTTCTTTTTTAAAAGGCAACAATACTTTCAAGTTACTATATGGATTTGAAAGAAGGAAACATTTGTTTCACAGCAAACTATCTTTACTATTCTGATCCTTCCAAACTGAGTATTTGGTCTAATTACTTGGCTGATGACCTCAACCAATATTACTAATAATAAACACTAATTTAATAATAACAACAAACTGTTTTGACCAAAAATATTGTATAATGTATAAAATCAGATGGGAATAATGCATAAAATTTGATAAGATGGAATAACATAACCCCTACCATTTGAACACGTTCGCATTTGAGAAAGATAACAGTTATTGTTAACCAAATTAACATATTACAATACATATAGCTAGTTTAGTGGAACACATTATACATGAATGCCAGGCATTCACACTACCTTACTATAGAGTGCAACAAAATGCAATACTTTCCATGTGGCTAAAGATGCTACAAGAGCAATGCTAAAGAAATCATGTCTGGGAGCAACTTAAATTAATGTATTGTTCTTTAGGTTGCTCAGTGTACAACTGATTGCTCAGTGATTGCATACCATGGAGGCATTCATCTCAAATTTGTAGGTCTGTGCTTTGTAATCTCTGAGCTACGCTTACCCATAACCCCAATTCTCCATGTTCCCAAAAATATAAATAAGCTTTTACATAACTGCTTGAGGCAGATAAGTCTTTATTATTTTCTGATTATTCTTTAGAGCAGGTTTATACCTTAACAGCACAAATAAGAAATCTGCTCACTGTGGCTAAATCATGATCATAAATCATAATGTTGGCATCACTGAAGAAATTTCCTCCAGTTCCATACACTGATAATACAGGGCAGGTGCACCTACTCAGTCATAAATCATAATATTTTAGCAATTTGCAATATAATATATAGTTTGAAAAGCTATATAAATTATGAATGTGACTTTACTGGAAACCCTATTGGTGGGAATTGCCCTTTTTCATTTTAAAGGGTGACTGAGCAAGCACATGAGTACTCTAATGGACATTTCAATCACTATACAAAACCTGAAAAATGCTGTTCGGACCAGCCCTAGAATTATGACTTGCTGAGTGTTATTATGGTCAAGTCCTCTGACTTCTAACCCCACTCTAGATGGTCAGCTTAATATTCAACACCTTCCTTTGTAAATGTTCCAGGGGCATAAACAATTATTCTCATTTTGATTGCAGATTAAATACAAAAAGAGAAAGACCATGATTGATTTTGTGAGTAGATTAAAAAAGTCAAGCATGTTTAATGCATTATAATCATGCGCATTACATCTTTCTAACTAGTACAGTCATTGCCTGGCAGTGCAAGTAACCATGCTTGCTGCAGTTTGAGTGCAGTGTGATTGGCTACAAAGACTTGAGACTTTATTAACTGATGTAAAAGGGATGACACTGACTTGTGGCCTATAAGGATGAGAACGGGTGGAGCCTTTGCGCAGTGAGAAGATTCGCCGATTTTTGATGGACGTCTGTTTTAACTTTCAGTCAAACATAAGCAAATGTGTACACTGCATTAATTCTACATCTAGAGCTAGTACAGTTTGTGACAATATGTTAAAATATAAAGGCGTTTTGTGAGTAAGTAATTCCATATAAAGATCACTTTTCCCAAAAAAATAAAGCTTCTGCAAATTCACAAAGAAATTCTCAAAACTTTGTATCACGTAACGTTCTCCATTCATCAAGTGATCTGATATGGAATAACCAGAGAATGATTATGCTAGTATACTACATACATACTCATACATACTGTTTTTGCCTTGTCATGAGCATTGGGACGAGATATCTGCAGAAAGAAGGTTAAGTGATAGCTGAATGAGACTTACACATTCATGGTGAGTGGCTTCTGAGAGAAAGTTTCCTGATCTATATAGGTTGTAGCTTTGATTTTGAATTAGCTCACTAATGGCACTACTACTAGTTGAATATATTACACATGAAAGGTCTCTTATGTGCTGATCTTTACTACGTTTAGGCCATGACCTCACGTTGTCCATTTGAATGAGCATGTACATGTGCATTATGCACACACCTTATTATTAGGCTCTAGCACGTATGTGCTATGTCTCCACTGGGTCAGCACAATGGGGGCTGGCTGTCTCCGGTCAAGGCTGCGTGTTTTGGGTACATCTCCACTTCCAGGTATCAAAGCAGAGGGATTCGCCTAAATCAGAGAGAGGAAGCAAGAAAACATTTAAAAATACACAACCATTCAAGTAAAACTGGTACTTCTCAACAAAACAGTAGTCCTAGAAGACAATAATTTGTCATTTTTATATATTTAATACATTTCATGTTAACATTGTTATTCATCAACATAAACGAAAAGGTGTAGAAACAGTTAAACTAGTAGTGGTTGTACGGGTACCGGTAAGAACAGAAGTGAAGTGACCGTGTCAGACGTCGAATACAATGAGACGTAGGGTTTATACACTTTCTCAGATGAACAAGGTCTTCAGAAGGAAACTGACACTAGAAGTCATATAGAAGTCACAAGTAGTAGTGTAAACAAAATCGACGTAGAACCAAATTTAAAGTCATCCTTTACAATACAACTACTTATTGTTACAATTGTACTTTACATAATTTATATATTTTTACTGTTTAATAACAGAA